>VDFB02183767.1:0-18353 GCA_007258455.2 Sequoia sempervirens
GAACTCATTATGCCTTATGGTAATGTCAAATGATGCTGCAAAAAGCAATTTAAAAACAAAATTAGACCTTTATAATTTTATAATTTAAAGTTATTGCAAAAAAAAAAAAAAAACAGTATCAAATATTCATATTTTAAAATCAGATTATCAGAAAATTCAAAATGGATTTGCTAAAGAGGGTTTAGAAACTTAAAGTCTTAAACTTTCAAGAAAAATCAAAAAATAAAATGAAAATGCAACTGGTAGGTGTAGAGCCGAAATCCACAACCTTTGCCTATGAGGTGTGAATTTAACAGTATTGAGTATAGTGGAATTTTCAATTTTGTTAGATGCTGTAGTTGCAACTGCCCTGGTGGCTGGTAGATTGAGACATGTTTGCAAATTTTGCAAAATTAAAATGCCAAAATGTGGAAGCATAGACAAGGCATGTGAACTTTTTGACAGTATGACTCAAAGAGATGTCATCTCATGGAATGCAATGATATTCATATTATGATTGTAGGATATGCACAGAATAAAAATAAAAATTTAAATGTTTTTTAAATTTATAATTTTTTGAGGGAATTCCTCAAAGAGATGCTGGCTCATGGAATACAATGATTGCGGGCTTTGCAGAAGCCCAAGCCCGCGATCATTGTAGGCTTTTGCAAAGCCCGCGATCATTGTATTCCATGAGCCGACATCTCTTTGAGTCATTCCCTCAAAACCTATACCTATTGCCAACGCTTCCACATTTTGCATCAAACAAAGGCCAATGTAGAGAGCGGAGGGTAGGGCACAGGCCAAAAAAATTAAACACAGAAAATAAAAAAAATACAACAATGAATCTAACCTTATCATTGTCGCCTTGAGTCCAAGTTTCCAACGCAGTCACCAAACGAAAATCCCTTGCTGTAGCAATCTCCGATTCTCCACTTCTAGCAATCGCTTCAGGCGGAAGCTCTTAGTTTAGTCGCACGACAAAACAAATGAGAAAAAATATCATTATGAAAACATTATACTATGTTAAAACTTAAGGTTTTATTTTTTTAGTAAAATTATAAAAATAATATTAAATTGCTTTTTACTTTTGGAGGGGACTTGGGAGACGTTGGGGGGATGTCTATAAGTTTCCGAGGAGTTTCCCCAGCGTCTCCCTACCAGAAATAGTAGGGAAACGTCTCCCTCAAGTTAGGAAACGGCGGGGGTACTTGGAGACGGCCGGGGGATGGCAGAGGGACGTTTCCCAAGCGTTTCCCCGTCTCGGAAACTTGTTTTTTGGGGGGGACGCGTCCTCGTGGAACACTACCTTTTTTGAAAATTTTAGCAAGACTTTTGACCATTTCTTGAAAATGCCCAAGTGTAACAAAATTTTTAATTTGGGGTACAACAAAGAATATGATATGTGTTTGGGATCTCTTGGAGATATATCGTGGAGTTGCTTGTGTTACCCTACCTCAAGGGTTTATTCCATTTTTGCATATAGTAGATATTAGGGGATCTTGGCCCTTGGACATTTGTTGTGTTGTCTGTGATCTATCTTCTACATTGTCTTAATTCCATTATTATATGTGTGGATCTTATTAGTGACATGAGAAATGCACTTTTATTTTTTACTTTTTCGTTTTTGCGCTTAACATATGAAATGGGTAAATATGCCTTGAAAAATTTGTGGGTATACTATTTGGGGATGCTCGTTTAGGGTTTCATGGGTCAAAGAGTCAACAAAAAGTGCCTTGAAAACTTTACCAATGTTGGAATCATTCTGGAATTGCCACATCAACCTTAGGATTGCCTAAGTTCTCCCCACAATCTTTCTAGATGATTCTGACTACTACAAACCAAATCCTATCCAATTCCAACCCATACCCAATTCTGGTAAGACTTGTACTGTGAACTTTTTTTAATGCACTTATAAAGTTACACTTCCCTTTGCATGTGGCACATCACTTTTTGTTTGAATAACCTTTTATAAAAGAAATCTGAATGATAAAATTGTGGTTTAGGTACAATTCTAGTGAAAGCGTGCAAATTGAATTCCAGCTCCAAACCCGTGGGATTCAACTCTCCCTAATTAGGAAAGTCCCTTTAACTAAATAAAATTAAGGGTAGGACAGCAATCGTTCCTCTTGTTTCAGGAAAGATTACGTTCTTCTCTCTTCACAGAAAAGACACAGTAAATGTTACTAAAACTTGTTACAACAGCTATACAGTGAAATTAAGAGAAAGGAAATAAAGTTTCCTGAAAGCGCAAAGATTTCCGTTATTTCCTTCGGGACGGGAAAACAATTCGATAAGCACAAAGTCTTAAAGAATGAAATCCTATCAACCTTTTTTCAGAACGATTACTTTATGGAAATATACAAGATAAAACAGCTCAAAGACTGAAATTATAATGTATGCTTTCAACTATTCTAAATGAGAAATACTATGAGCGTAAAGACTTATAATTCTTCTCTATTTCTAACACTAACTAAGAATTCAATTCTCAGATTTACAGCACAAAGACTGCAGATTTTTAAATTGAATCTCTCTTCAGCAACTTTCAACAATCTTCAAGTAATCACAAAATGATATTGATCTAAAATGACATAAGAACATTTGAGATACAAAACAAGAATTCAGCTCAAAGACTGAAATTTCAGCTTTTTGATATCACTTGAAAGTTTACAATATTTCACTATAAAGCTCAAAGACTTTATGAGTATAAAATTCTGCAGAGTTTTCTTGCTTGCTAAAAAGATAAAAATTACAATAGACCCCTCAAGTATTTATAGGAGAAGGTCTGGAGAAAAAGGTGGGAGGATCTCAACAAACTTGAGAAAATCTCTCAACCGATAACTAATTGCGATTGACTTATTCAAAATTACAATCCAAATTGTGATTTGTCTTGTAAGATTTTACATGTAATTACATTTTCGAAAATTGAAAGGAAAAGACACTTGCAATTGCAAAATTTGTTTTTACATATATATTGTCGAAAGTAAAATTACATAAAACAATCTAAAACTTAATTTATTTATTCCTATCTTTGAAAGATAAGAATTTGCTGATGATGGTCTTCAACTCGTTCGGATCTGGACCCAAGGTATTCTTGGCCACTGCAACTGTCTTCAGAATTACATCAAAGTATCTAATAGTTGCCAATCTATGCTCTTCATAAGAAGTTTGCATTTTCTCAAGGATTGTTTGATGATTGATAAGCTTTTGAATCGAATCCATAGAAAATTGCTCTGATTCCATTTGTTGACGAAGATTGGTTGCCATATCTGAAGTAACTGAATCAGCTTCAAGTAACTCATCTTCTTGATTCAAAACGGTACATGAGATCTTTTCAAAATTTGAAAGAATACCCTGCTGAACTTCGTCATTCATTTCTAAAGTGGCCTGGATATCTTTGATAAGATCTTGAATGACCAATGACCTATTTGTCATGAGTTCCTCAAATTCTATGTACTTTTCCCTATTTGGAAAAATCAAATTGCTGCATAGGATTAGTAAATCAACTTGATCTATCTCATGCCAGATTTTCAAATCTTTTTCAAGCGTTTCCAAACTTTGCTTGAAGGCTTCTAAAGTTTGATTTAGCTTTATCCTTGCTATCCTGACATTCTTGAAAACTTGCAACATCTTCTCAATCATTGGAACACTTTGCTCAATTAGCTGAGTTATCCATGAATCAATTGCCTTAGCCTTTTGCGCAATTCTTTCTAACTGTCTAACTGATTCATTTGGAGGAGCTGTAGATAGAGAATCAACTGCTTCTGATGATCCTGTAATCCTCTGAATGACTGCAACCAGCTGAGCATTGTCTTCTTTGAGCTTTTCCTTTTTAGCTAAGAGTTCGTTATAGCTTTGTGTCAGAATTGTCACTGAACTCTGAGCATCTTGCATCATATTAGCATGAGTCTGCTTACCCAATTCCACCCTCGTGAACCTGTAGTCAGATACCTGCATCTCTTCATGCGGTTTATCAACTAAGGGCTCTGCAATCTCAGCATATTTCATCCTGTTGCTGTCAACAAAAACCTGTGAGACTGTTTTGGATTTCTTTGCAATCACTGGTTTTTGTTTCTTCAATTTTCGGAAATAAAAAATATCAGGAGACACTGCCTGTTTCTTTCTCTTAGGAGCAATTGAATTTAGCCATGGAGGAAGATCCAAGGTTGTCACATCTGAAATGGCAACTGCGGTCTCAGTAGAAATAGCCTCAGTTTGAGATACGACAGAAATTCTTGAAGGTGCCTCAGTTTGTATAGCAACAATGTTTTGCTCAGAAGACAAATTGCAACTAGGATTGGCCATGAAACAATCAAAATTCGTTACAGACGTATCAATTTCTGGAAGAGTTGTTTCTGACATAGCTGAAAAGATTGGATTGATATCAAAAATACTCTTGAAGTTACTAGGTAAGTTCATCATGGGAGCATTTGTTACAGATGAAGGCTGATTACAAGTCTCTTGTGTTGGAATAGAAGGAACAAAAACGGTAGAGAAAGAATCAACATCACTGTCGATAGGAGACAAAGGAGATATAGCTGATTCGGGTATTGGGGCCTCAATGTGAGGAGTTATCTCACTTAGGATAGTGGAGGTCTCATGAACCTCGTCTTCTTCTTGCTGTTTTAATACCTGAATCTGCATTTCATTGACTTCCTTACCTTTTGATGTTTCTCTATCCAATGGTTGTTCAGGAGCTCTGCTTACTTTCAGCTTGATTCTGGTACTTGAAGAGGAAGCTCCTTCTTTAGATTGTTCTCTGATTTCTGATTTCAATCCTCTAGGACCAGCTGGGTCATCTTCAGCTCTAACTCTGATTTTGATGGTCTTGACACCTATGCTTTTGAGCCAAAAATTGGTGTTCGCCAATACTGATTGGAATCTATCAAAGATAGAGACGGATTCCCTCTGAGACCATTGAATCGCAGGAATGGGAGCATTAGCAACTCCCTGTTCTTCGTACTCAGGATCCAAAATCTGCTTATCATCAATTACTCCTTCTGGAATTAAAGTTAGATTCAAATCAATGATTTGCTCCAAAGTGAGCCTGCAATAATCCATTTTATATACATCCCTTTCTGTCCGAAGGTCTGCCCAAATGTCTTCGATGCGGTGAACATGAGTGAAGACTCTTTTTATTTTATCCTTCATCCTCCTGTAATCAAAATCTACTCTAGCTTGGAATCTCTTCAAAGTTATCTCCTGAAGTTCAGTTTCCATTGCTTTGGCTCTTGAAGAGGTTGTCAAAGAATACCTGCCAATTACCAATGGATTATGTGAAGAAATACCAATTCCAGATTTGTGTTGTGAAGCTTGACGTGAATGAACTGACATCAACTGCCTTCCTAGCTCCATCAAAATGATCTTATCAGTAGGATATCTCGGTAGCATATATGGTTGATCTTTAAAGCAGCCAACTCTCATATAGGTGAATGTTGGAAATTGAAGGAATAAGCAGCCATATTGATTTACCTTATTCCAAGCTGCATCTGACACCCTGTTATTTACCAACTCTTTGTCAAACAAACACATAAAATAACCAAAGAAGGCATCTTGTACCCTTCTATAATGCGCTCGACTTGGAATAAAAGTCAGTTGATCATAATATTTCCATACGGGCACCAATGATCTGTCGCCTTCAGGAGATAAGCCTGGAAAATGTCTCAAGGAAGCTGCTATGTAGACCAAATATGAATTCATATAGAAGGTCAGAGTAGTAGGAACCTGTGCAAGCTGTTCGCACAAACAGTCACTGATTATTTCTCCCCAGAAAATTGGATGTTGTGCTTTTCTAATGACAACCATGAACTTATACATCCAGCTTTCAAACATGTTAGAAAATTTCAACCCTGCAATTCTACTCAAAAGAGTGATCATGTCATTAACTTCTTCTATAAAATCAGACCGATACAACTTGGGCATACGGGTCGCACAAGGTCGTGATTTTAGAAGCCATTTAGAGTTGATGTGTTTAATACAATCATTCTTTTTCTGCTCAAAATGTTTGTGAGCACTCTTTAATGAAATCTCTGAATAAGTGGTTGCATCAGGTACTCTGAAAACTCTATTGATTGTCTCAGCATCAAGTCTGATAACTACGTTGTCATCATCATCCTTAATTGTCCTGGATTGTCTATCAAAGCGTGCTGCACATGCAAGGACGAATTCTGGTTCAAGGGCAGCAACAGGAAAAGAAGCCACGAGATGGATATGACTTCTCAGCAACTTTTGCATATCAGAAGACGTAGATTTCTCAACCCTTTCAAGAAAATTAGACATATCAACATGCCCTATTTCTGTATCTTTGATCTCATCGATGTTTGAAACAACGTGAGATGGAGAGATCTCATTTTGATATTTGTCGAACTTATACTTCATCTTTTTGCCTGCTGGAGAAGTTGGTTCATCCGTCATTGAACAGGAATCTGCAAGACTGCGGTGAAAATCCCATAAGGTCAGCACATCATCAGCATCAACGTGAGTGGACATGGCGAATCTCAAACCCTAGAACAATGAAATGGACTTGAAAGAAAAATGGAAGATGAATGAAGATGAATTCGAAATGGATGAAACGGTGGAATGGAAAACGGCATTTTGTCTCTTTGAAACAGCAAGATAAAGGGATCTCAAAACTTGGATTTGGAATTTCGTCCAAAAAGGTCAACTTTTGTGCTTTTTAAAGCAATTCGGGTTTTTGAGTGACTTGAACAATTTCGGAGCTTTTTGACACTTTAGCAATTTTTGTTTTTTGCAATTTCGGGATTTTTAGACACTTTGACAATTTTCTCAAAGGCAATCGGGATTTTTACGAAATTTAACAATTTTCGAACTTGGCAATTTTAAAAATTGTTATTTCAAATATAAATCCCGAAATTGTATCCTTGGGCTTTAAAACCAGGAAATACAGAAGAACTCGTCAATTACCGCCAACAATGAAAATAATAATTGATGGATAAATAAATGGATAAAATAGAAAAAAGAAATAAACCTGAAAACGGATAAATAAAATGGAATGAATTATTTAAACAGATAAAACGTCATTTTCATAAAGGATCAAATGGAAATATATAAACGCATAAAGTAATGGAATCATGGCAAATGGAAAATTCATCAAATGGAGATAAACGAAATGAATGGAAATGAAAAAATAAAACATTTCCATGAAGAACCAATGATGCGATAAAGATAAGCGTATTTTCGAAAATAAACAACGTTTCATAAGCGGATTTTGAAAACATCGGTGAAAGCGCGTTTACAAAAGACGGTAAAATATCATCAAAAAATGGAAATATATTTAAACAGTGGCATATCGCCGTAATCTCAAAGATAAATAATATCAAAACATTGAAGAAAAGAGAGAAATAATTCTGAATCACAGGAACCAAGTTGTATCGAAATCTTGAAAACAAAGAAAACTGAGCTGGCGTCAAAAATGAAAATAACCTTTACTGGTAAAATCCATTTTGAAAACGCATCAAAGGTCGATAAATCTCGAATGAGGGAAATAAATGTACAGAACAATTTATAATGACTGAATCTAGGAAAATGGGACTTTAGGAAGGTTTGACAATGCATCTTCTCAAAATGATGAAATGGGTTTTTTATGAGGTCTTTGTATCTTTTACAAAAATCAGGTTTTTATGAACACAGCGTTAATTCATTTTAACAATTCGCACTTCGATAAAAGACAAAATTTTCATAGCTGAACAATTGTAAAAATTGGTTTGCCAACCATTTAATCAAAATCGGGTTTTTTATGAGGTTTAGCAATTTTGCTTTTTGTCAAAATAAAATGACTTTAACAAAAATCGGACTTTTTAGACAACTTAAGCAATTTCGGGTTTTTTAAACACTTTGACAATTTTGCTTTTGAGTCTAAATTTCCCTATTTGCTGAGTTGCTCAGAAAACCCGAAATTGGCCAAAAAGACATTAAAAACAAGTCAGAAATCGACGAAAACGGAAACGTAAAGAGGAAAAAGAATAGCCCAAAGGTTAATCAACTTGAAACAGAGATTTTCCACCCTTTGCACCTCGTAATGCGTGCCTTGGAGAAGAAAAGTCTCAAGCTTTTAAGAAAATTTTGATTGGTTACCTAAATTTTGAAACGAGTTAAAAATTTAGGATAACAAGCTACCTAATGCAAGTGAGCGCAAGTGTAAAAGATTTTTGGCAGCAATGAAAGAGGCAGAAAACAATCAATTAATTCTATCTGTAATACGAGGGCTTTTACTCCTTTTATCTGCTGTTCAATTTACATACTTTTGTGCTTGCAGCAGCAAAAAATCAATACTTCTGAACAGACTTCATGGACAAATGTATTAACTTCCTCACATAGACTTCTTTCTCTCATCAAAATTTCTTCTCCATTCCAATTTCAATCTATGTGGCTTGAATACCAGTTGTAGATTATTGTAGAACAAAAACACAAATTATTGTAGTGATTTTGAAAGAAATTTACATCAAAAGAGGTGCATGTAGACTGTCACCAACTTTCACATGAACAACTACCAAGAGTAACAAAGAAAAAACCAACTTGACTAAAGCTTCTAACACTAATAAATAGACTAAAGCCTATAGGGGATGTCTCTATAGAGACGCATGCCTCTTGTTACAATAAGAAAATTCTAAGAAATGTTGCCTTGGAAAAGTAAGGCTAACACAAAAAGAGGCCCTTACTCATTTTGCAATTTTATGACATTATTCTCAGTTACACATAGTGTCAACATGGCAAACTTTTTTTCATTTTTTCTAAACATTCGTCCTCCATAAACATCCATGTGGTTGGAATGCATATTTCTTAATGGATATATGACATAGTTTAGATTGATTTATGATGATGTAGTACCAAAACTCAGTGATTGATGGTTTAAGGTCAGGTCAGGCTTATGCTTGCTTGATGCATGTTTTCTGATTGTTTTTCTAATAAATGTTCTACTAACATTCATGGATGGCTAACATATGGTTTCTAGAATTTAATATAAATTAGCATGTCTTAAAAGGTCTACTTTCTACCAGTGTTTCCTGGGGGTTTTGAGATGTTTCCCAATATCCCCTGCAAAAAAACCCTGAAAACAAAAAACATTTTACACATAATTTTTTTTCTCTGATCTGACTGTACATCTGCTTATTTCTGCCGTTGTGTCATTGTAAGTTTTTGCTACTGCTCCCCAAACAAACTTTCTCTGCTCTTTGAATGCCACTCCTACTGTTTCATGTGGAAGATGCCTCTTTATGCATTTGGAAGACTGAAACAACTGCCTTTATTCTGCTGTTACTTGCTGTAAAGGGTGAATGAATGTGAAAGAACAGTGATTTTATGTTGTATATATAACATTTTTTCTCATAATCTGATCGGGTCAACCCTAATTCTGCCTTTATGCAACTAGGTTGGCCCTTTAAAAAATATTGTTTCTTTTTCTTTTGAAAATTCACAGTGGAGTAACAAGTTATATATTGAACTTGTTTTTTGACATACCATATGTATTGAACTCTAGTTTTGATTTATATATGAAGGAAATTGGTAAATATGACCCCTAATTTAGCAATATGCATGTTTTTGAAGAGAGCATATATATATCCCCATCATCCCCAAAATTTATAAAATAATTGCAGTCCTCTGAATTCTGTTCCCATGTCCCCCCCATCCCAGAAACTTGAGAAACATTGCTTTAAACAGAACTGTGAACCAATGTGCTGAACTCTAATTTTGATATATATATATATATCCTTGAATTCAGTAATATGCATGCTTTTGAAGAATATTTTTTATAAATTTATGTTTATATATATATATATATTTGAAATATATTTCCATCCTTGGAAATCTGTCCCCATATCCCCATGCACTAGTCTTAGAATCTTGGAGAAACACTGCTCTATACAGAACTGCAAACCAGTTTATGTGGGTTCATTTATGCCCAGATCTTTATACTTTCAGTTTCACCCATGACCTTTTATGGTATTTGTTTGTCCTTAAAAGTAGTAACATTTGCAAGTCTCCTCTAGTTAGAAATAACATTGTCCTTAGATTTGGATAGGCTTACACTCCTTGCATATAGACTATTATTTGCCCATTTTTGATCAATTTCATTTCGAGTTGTAGTTGTCTGCTTGGCATCTTCTTTTGGTGTCCACAAATATCCTATATATTTTACTTATTTGATGTAGCTTCATTCCTTTTTATAATGCCAAGTAACTAGCAAGATTCAAGTAAAGATGATTTTAGACTTTCTATCCTCCACATGATATTAAATGTGGATGTAAAGTGCTTCATTTCATAGTTAGAAAAAATTATAAACTAAGTACTGTTCAAGTTGGTTGTAAGGTTGTTTACTTTTAGATTCTAGGTCATATTAGGTCTTTGGCCTGATATTCATTTGGTGCATTTCATTTGTAGGGTTTCCTTGTCTGGGTGTACTACTTCAGAAATTGGAGAATCCAACACTTAGAGAATGTCTAAACGTAACTTCAAATGAGGTATATATGAGGTTGCACATCTTTTGCTTTACCCACAAAAATATTAAATAATTCTGACTTTGTTTATGCTTATTATTGTAATGATTACCATTTTTGTTTGACCTAGTGCAAAGTATCAATAAATTTGCACTAAGCTATTCTATACTCAATGCATTTGAATTCAGAACAGAGCCATAACTTTAATAATCAATGTTGCAAAGGCTTATTAGTTATTACTAAAGAATAATTTTCTTTATGTAGTTTGAGGGCTTATATTTGAATCAATGCAGAACCATCACTTGGATAATTAATGATGCAAAGATTAAATTGAATTACATTCGTTATTAGTTGTATTTGAATTATCTTTACATCCTTAGTACAGGAGAGGCCATCACTAATACCACTAAAGGTAAGCATAAGGCCAAAAATGACAAAGATTTCAAATTAGATCCAATAAGAAGTAATGATATTATTCGATTTCATGAACCCGTTATGAAAATTGCTGCTATCTCGAGCTGATTTAGTTAAGTCCTGGTTGACAAAACTAGCGGGAAAATAGCTAGTTATTTCCTAAGTTTCCTTGTTGGAATTCAAGTTTAAATTTGCCTACTATCTGGAAAATGAAGCTGAGTGTATGAAATATTCGAGCAAATTTTTTCTTTTTTTCAATTTCAAATTACAAAGCAGTGCACCCGTTAAGGTTAGAGGAGAAAACCAAAACGTGCAAGAAAGCAACTCTAACCAGAATGGCGCCGATGATGGCGAGCATTAGTCAGAGGATCTAAATCAGCCTTATCTTCTAACCCGATTAAAGCATAGATGTGGCGAGCATTAGTCCAGAGGGTCTTCTACTCTAAAAACTGGAAAGGGAACTCGACGTCAAGTATGTGCTACCCAATCCAATACGGAGTGAGGGGCGACCATATGACAGAGTGATTACAATAACATTGCTAGAAAGAGAAATGCTGAAAGATGAAACTACTCGACACCCAGAATGTGCTTTCTACCCAAACTGGGATAGTAGCTACCATAGGGCGGAGCTGTAACTATTACAATAACTTTGAATGAAAATGAGAACACAACCAGATTTGAGCAATAATGAAATAACTGCCAGTACTACTGTCAGTTTTACAAATAAGGAGCTTTCGCCTGCCAATATCTTATGAAATTAAAGGATCAGCATTACATCATATGGAACCACCTTTATTTTGAATAGCAATACCAAAACCAAACGCTTTCAAAGATCAAGATACAGATTTCTGATTTCTGTTACAAATCTGCTCATTAAATGCATAAACAGCAGTCTAAGGAATTACTTAAATGCTCATATCTTCCACGTATAACCTCCGATTGACTAGAAATCAAATGCACTAAGCCTTAACCAAGGAGACGCCTAAGATGAGACAATGAAAAACAGATCTAAAACCCACACATGAATTATGCACGAATCCCAATGTCATTAAATGGTACGGCCCAGCTGAGAAATTCGACTTGGCTTTAAAAATTCAATACACAACATTAAAATCTGCAAATGGGAGAATATGGACGCCTAGGTCTAACAATGACAATGGAATGATACCCAGAACTATATTTTTGTCTTTTTTTGAGTTATGATTAAAACATGAAATCTGCTGTCTTAAATGATGCTAAAATGCTGAAACACTAATATGCTAAACAGATTTATCAATGCAATAAGCTAAACACAATGCACGAGCTAGATGCAACTCACAATACAATGAATCACCACTAGATGTTGTCTTGCAAACACGAAGCGATGCCCAAGCTAGGAGGCCTTCATTCCTCGAAGCAGTTCCAGAGCCAATCCGGCAGCATAACAGTATAGTAGACCAAAGATGTGAAATGATGCTCCAAGACTCCTTTTTATAATTCTCCAGTTGACTTCTCAAAACCCTAAAATCCACTTTTAGGTCAAAACCCAATCTCCTCAAGGATGGGCGTACTTTTCCTTCAAGGCTTAAGATTTGATATTTTAAATAAATATCATACTTTGATAAATGCGCCCTTCATAACCTTGCTTTGACTTTGGGAATAATTAAAATAATCTTTTAATGAGGGCGCCACCCTCAAAGACCACTTTTAAAAAACAATCATTAAGTCATTAAATCTAGGCCAAGGGTCAACGTTAAAATATAATAATTAAAACGTGACTTTTTTAATTAAATGACTTAACTTATCCTTCCGAATGTGCCCTGAAGCCAATACTGAGCAAAACATCTGACCAAACTGAAGCAGGAAGTCAACCGAGCTGAACTCAACTGGAAAGCTGCTAAAAATAGAATTTACTAAAAATAGTAAATTCGAGAAAGTGCTGAATATGAGATATGAACATACCACTACTGAAGCTCTCATGAAAACCAGAGAAAGAATCCACCATTGAATCCACCATCTTTGAATGACCTCCTCAAAATAGGAAAACCCTAATTTTACCTTAGAGCTAACCTTCGGGTTTCGGAAAAAGACCAACTTGATCACATATTGATGGGTTTTGAGGACATTACATAACAAATCCAGTAAAATTTGGCTTTAATTTTTTATTATATATAAATTAATAAATTAAGTAAAGTATTCTGATAATGGGCTCCCGAGGTAATTTGGTGTGTCCCCAAGAAGTAATAAAATTGAATTTTAGTGGAGGATGGAAGGGTAACCCCAGTCATGTAGGAGGAGGCTCATTTAAAAAATTCACACTGCCAGCTAATCATGGTTTTCTGTGTTCTACAGCATTTCAGGGATGAGGATGGCAGGGTGTGTTTTGGGGACAATAGTCTGAGAGCCAGTTTTTGGGGATGGTGAGGGAACGGTAATATTTATATACACACACACACACACACACGGAGAGAGAGAGGGAGAGGGAGAGATTTCTAAAAGTTAATGGACGGCAGTATAACATCAGCAATAAATTTGAATTTTTTAAATACATATATATATATACATGGAGAGGGAGAGAGAGAGAGAGAGAGATTTCTAAAAGTTAATGGACAGCAGTATAACATCAGCAATAAATTTGAACATTTTAAATATTTAAATATATCATGACAGCAGTATAATTATAACCGTTAACAGCAGTATAACAGCAATAAAATTAATCACGGCAGCAGTATATTGTATAGCGACAATAAATTTTTTGATTTCAATTTTATTGTTTAAATTTTAAAGTTGAAAGTTTAAACTCAATGTCTCAAAATTCAAAATACAATTATGCCTCATTTGGGCTACCAATATCAGAAGAGCTATCTATGTCACTCTTTGAGTGAAGTAGTGGTTTGTCCAATGGAAGCCCAACCAATCTTGATTGCGCCTCCTCCTTGTCAATTTGCCTAACATCTTCAAGATCAATACCCCAATGTGTTGCTAGAGTGTATTGATACTCAGTAGTCTATTGATCTTGAAATCTCAAGGTACTATGAATTGCAACTAGCTTTTCTACTTGTTTAGAGGCAAGCCTTTACCTTTTGATTGAGTGGATGAAGCCATAGGTGGGACAATTCCTCTTTGCAATAGAGGAACTAGCAATCTATGAGAGTAGATGAATAGCAAGTTGTTTCACTTTGGTGTGTCCTTCCCATGAAATTTCCACCATCTAATGGGGTTTTTTTGTGCGATAGTGGCCCTCTCTCACCTAGCCTTTGGTTTAGTGAGCGTAGGATCTTAAAGATAAAAAAACTGAACCCATTTCTCTTGAAGTAGGTTGCCTCTTCATCACTTGGGATTAAGAGAATAGGTAGCCATATGAAGAGAGGTTTTCATCGTGTTCCACTTCTTTGCGACAATAGGCCTAATATGCTTCTCATAGAAGTCCCATTAATCTTTCCAAGGCGAGTAGATTAATTGTTTGTCTCATTTGATCAGGCATGCTAGCAAAAGTCCCATTAATCTTTCCAAGGCGAGTAGATTATGTATCAACATATATGATTACTCCCACAACAGGTGATATGATAGAGCAAATATATCTACAAACAACATTTAAAAAATTATAACTCATTAACAATTTAAAAAATTTAAATTTTAAATTAAAAATAAAATATTAAAAAGAAAGTAGAAACATATTAAATACAAATTTCGTACTTGATATTGCACCACCAAGTGTCATCAAGCACTCTTTCTCTCACATTCTTCCCTTCTATCTTGATTGAGCCCACTTTTTTCACTCTCCACAAACCACCATGAATAATAGAGCATCCTATACCTCCAATATCCTCTCCAGTAAAATAAAATAGCTAGCATATCTAGTCTCAGCTGGTCTGAGAATTTTTTTCTTTGAATTATACCAAAATAATGCAAGTGAAGTGTGATGTTTATGTACAAACATTTGTATGTCTCTAGCTTTGGTCACTGTTGTTGTCTTCAACCTGGCTGTACCCTTCCTCACAGCAGGCCGTACCCCTTCAAATTGGATGCCTGAGTTTATGTGTTGGGTTTTGTGTTGTGGGTATTGTTTATTTGTCTTTAGCAAAGTTGGGTGACCCCTTTGGCAGAGTTTATGGCAGCTGAAAGGTTTTAAATTAATTAATAAAGAAAATCACCCCCTCCTGGCAGGCTGTACAGGTTTTTGCAGTGTTTCCAGGTGGTTTGCTGCCCTTTTTGGGATATTATCATGACTGTTATTCATCTCCAAGTAGGCGCCAGAGGTGAATGAAGAGTTTCCAAGGGTTAGAAGTCAAAAAAGAATGCTCAGAAAATTTATATGATTTATTTCCTAATCACCCCTTTGACTGCCCACATGCTTGGAGGTCATAACAACAGTTCTTTTGGGTCTGGGAAGCTTAAAAAAATGGTTGTAAACTCTGTTATAAGAGCAGAACTGAATATCTGGGCATGTCTAAGGAGGGTTTGATACTTGGGAGGAGGTCATATAGAGTATTTAAGGCTGCTATGTCCCTTGGCATGAATTCTGATGGAGTTTTGAAAGCCTCTTTTGACTGTTGATACACAGATGATTGTAACAGCAAGATTGTAATGCCTCGAAACGCCAAAATCCTAGAAGGTATTTCATTTAATTGATATGTTGTTTCAAATATGGTATTGTTGAGAAGTTCTAGTGTGAATTAAGGCCCCAAAACTGTAACAGCAGTGTTGTAATCAAATGAAATTCCTCAAATTTTAAGTTACAGCAGTTGGAGTTTGGATATTGTTCCCTTTAATGTTATGCTTAACCAAATCTGCAATATATGTCTCTTTGAGATCTTGTGTGGGAAAACAAATTTGATGAACTTTCAAAAAAGAAAAGGGTGTTCTTATAGTGGTATCAGAACTGGTTCTTCCTGCTAGCCTGTGTTGAGAAAACTCATTAAGTTGCAGTACCTTCTATGAGTGAAAGAGAGCAAATATATTTTAACAGAGAACAAAAGAAAACTCAGTGGCAGACCCATCAAATCCCAAAGGGAGAAACTATCTTAGGTATCCTTGGAATACATCAAGATTCCTGCAAAGACAGTGAATATAATTCAGGGAATATGATGGAAAGAGATAAAGGACGTGCTGGTTCAGTTAGTCCCAACATAAGAGCAGAGAAGAAATTTGATGCCATGCTTGATATGATGTCCTTGGGCAAGTTGAATCAAGGGATTCCACAAGTTAACCAAGTGGCACAGTGTGAAGGTAGCTCCACAAATCAGTCAAACAATGGAGGACGTATTGCTGATGCAGTCTCAGGGTCCGTTCCTACACCATTCTAGCCTACATTCAGATGTAGAGAGGAGCCACAAGTTGTTCTAGAGGTTGAGGTGCCCTTGGCAGATGAAGTTAGAGTGGCCTACATGGAATATGTTTCTGTACTAGCAGAGATTTGTGATTTATTGACACTGGATCAGTACCTTAAACAAAAGAATAAAAGGGGTGGAAGGGTGGAAAACAGGGGACCACCAGTGCAAAGGGACTTCCAAAGTGCTTTGGGTAAGGTAACATTGGCACACTTTGATGGTAGTACAACTAGAGCTTGGGTTCAACAGTTAGATAATTATCTATCACTTAGACCCATGGTGGAGGATGAGGCAATTAAATTTGCCACTTGGCACCTTGGTGGAGCAGCTCACTAGTGGTGGTACCATGGCTTGGCCACACTTGGCCATAACTTGATAAATACTTATGATGAGTTCACTAACAAACTTAGCAAGAGGTTTGATAAGAAGGATCCCAAAATACACTTTAGAGAGCTTACATAGTTGAAACAATATGACTCACTTTGATACATTTTAGAGTTCCAGAGGCTCTCGATTATGGTTCCCAGTATCACGAAAAGGAGACTAGTAGTCCTTTTTAGTGAAGGACTAGTGGAGCCCATTAGTGGATGGGTTAAGGCATTTGACCTACCTACATTATAAGAGGCAATGAAGAAGGAAAGAAGCATGGAGTTGGCTGCCCCTAGAAACAAATTTTAGTCAAGGCCTTTTCTGTAATGTCCCCATTTTTGACCATGTTAGTATCAAATGTAGCTTTGGCTTTCTTGGTGACTGTTCGTCATGCCAAGAGGGTTATTTGTTGTTTCGAGGAGCTTCAGTGTATTTTTGGCACCTTCAGATGTCGTTTCCAATTGGAGTTCATATTTCTTGCAGTTTCAGTGTTGGTGCAGAAATGTTTAATAATTAAGTAATTAATTTTGTTGTCAAAAAGGTATAAAGTTAAAGGTGACTTAATTTAATTATTTTAATCATAATGTAAAAGTGACTTTAGTCAAAAAAAGTTAATTTTTTTTAATTAAAAGTCGCTTTTTGGAGAAATAAGGAGTTTAATTAAAAAGTAAATATGTTTTTCAAGAATTCGGGGAGGAGTTAGGGAAAGGAAAATAAATTTTTTTGGGTAGCTCATTTTGTAGTTTATACTTGGATATCTTTTGGTTTTGGAGAACTTGGTTTCAAGGGCTTGAAGACGGAAACCCTCAGGTTCTCAAGGTTAGATGAAAACCCAACTTCTTTACAGGCATAATCATCTAGATTTTGCATTCGGTTTCAACAAGTGAAGTTTGAGGAAATTTGTGGAGTCGCGTTAGAGACAAGTTTTGAGTTTCTGATTTAATGCTTACAGAGGAACAACTAAACACAAAATGAATATTATTTTAGAGGTAATATGGCCGTACCATTACTATCATTTGTAGTAGGTCATTCAATAGATAATAGTGTCGGAAAATTTAAATAGCCCGGATATTCCAAAAGTATTGAATAATATTCCTTTGCCCATCAAATTTTCCTTGGGAGGTATGTTGTACTCCTCATATGAATCACAACCTTCATAAAATGTGCCATACATCACAAGGAGTCTAAGGTGGGTGACGTGGGAGAAATTACTGGTCAGCAGGGTCAATAGAAGTCTTCATATATTATCAGTGTAATAAACTTGAAGGAGCCGCACCTTTTTAGCTTTTTGTACCATGATAGCTACTAAGCAGCTCACATGGCAAGTCAAAAGGGTCAAAGTACAGAGAAATACAAGGACTTAGCTCTTCAAAATAGTCACCACTGTTGAAGGGAAAGAAACATGGTAAATTTTTGAGTCGCAACTTCTTTAAAATTCTACTGTAATAATTATGGACAATCGCGCCACTTTGTTAAAGGCATTGGGTGAATTAGAGGGGTGCTATGTCTTTCCAACTAACTAGTAGGGGAGATGTTCCTGAAACTTGACCACAACTATTATGGAAGGTAGCGACAATATGCCTTCATCGTAAGCTAAAGTGGGGTTATAATAAATGTTGGAGTTTATTGAGTCAATGCAGCTATAAGGTGAATTCTTGGTCAGCAGCTAGGAAATATAAAGGAACCGTTGCATGGTTACGAGTCGCTCTATGTGGAAGAATTGTGCCAATACTAGGAGCAGAGATCTCTTCATACCTTGTGCCGCTTTGGCGTGGAGTGCCGCTACAGGTTAGCTTTGTACTTCAGATTTTGAAATCTAAAAATATGT
>VDFB02183769.1:0-28663 GCA_007258455.2 Sequoia sempervirens
GAGCACCTAGGAATCATTAGGTAGCACTAGGCAAATTTGTGAGCCTAGGATGAAATTTTATGGTTTTTATGCTTTAAGGTCATGTTGACCATCTAGTTAGCATTTGAGGATTATGAATAAGTGTTGATCTATTGTGATCAATGGAATAAGAAGTGGAAAGAATGGATGGGTTTAGAAGCTCATCTTGCTTAGGTTACTAACTTTTGTCAAAAGTTGGAAAACACAGTGGATTTGGGAACGTTTGTCATTAGGGCATGAATAAGTCCGACCAAAGAAGATAAATGACTGAAGAACCTTATTTAAGGTGTAGCTCGACCTAGAAACAAGGTTGGAAAAACTTTTGTATCATTTGGAGTTTACAGTTCGTATGGGAAAATAATGAAATTCTTGTAATTTTCTGGTTTTTAGCTCTTATTAGTGTGTTAATGGAGGGTTCCAGGCACTGAGCAGTGTGTGGAACGTGTAATAATTACTTTTCAAGCTCTATGTGGTCATTAGTTAAGTTGTCTCATCCTTTCCTAGTTTTGTTCTTAGTTAGTTTTGTTTCTTTCCATTGCTGATCAATCCAACAAATTGTCAATCATGGAGACTTAGACCTCTATCTTCCACTATACTTGGTGTATAGTCTGTGGGGGTTGAGGCTAAGCTCCATGTATGTAAATAGTTTAGGTCTAGGAGTCTTCAGAGGTTGAGTTCTCATGAGGAAAGTCTCTTCCTAGGCGAGCTTGGCAATGCCTGGCTAGGAAAGACAGGGAAAAAGAAGCACTAAGGTTGTAGGGGTGTCAATTCCATGGCAAACCCAGGTGTGTGGTGGATGCAGGAGGCCTTGCAGAGGCTTGGCAAGAAGGATGGAGCCCTGAAAAACTGCATGGAGGAAGGAACAAACTGACTAATCTCAAGGGGGTCAGAAATTGGCTTAAAACAAGCCTAAATTTGCTAAGTTAAGGGTTGGAGCAGTGTACGGACAGTGGAGGCTCCAAACCCCAAAAATCTTCAAGGTGTGGGCAAGGGTACCATGAATCCTAAGAAAGGATCCTAGGTCATTTGGAGGGTTTTGGAGGGGTTTCCATTTTTCTCGGGTTAGGAGACCTAATTGGGGCTCAAGGGCTAGTAGCCTTTTTAACCCTAAATGAGGGTTTGATGATAGTGATGGAAAGATGGAACTTGGGAGAGCCTACAAGAACCCTAGGGGAAGGTCTTGAAGCCATGGGAGACATCACACACCCCTGCACCAATTAGTGAAGGTTGGAGATGTAGCTAGCCTTTAGGAAGATTAAGGGCTAAGGAGAGAATGGCAGAGAGAGCACCAAGATTGGCTTGGTTAGGGAAATGGAGATGATAGTAGGGTTGGCCAAGAGAACCAGGGGTGCCTAACAAGCATTAGGGCCTATAGGTTAAGGTGGTGGAGAGTGACACCAAAGGGGTTTTCCAAGGTGAGACCTAGAGCATGGAACAATGAGTGTTCCATCCCAACCCTATCCGACCCCTTTATGCAAATTCCCCTTTTACACTTCCTCGCCTTAGAAGACCAAATCTGAAGTCAAAAATCCACATCAACCCACTGCCTTTGATTCACTTGGCATCTATTTTGTGCAGCAAAAAAAGAATAACTATCAAGGACACCAATGCAATGCACATACATCCACGTGGCACGCTTATGTCCCTAACTGATTCCTACATCTGAAGCTAGAAAAGACGTTACACTTCCCATTGGGGTTGATTTGTAATGCTCCTCTTCAACCAACTGATCCAAATATGCCCATTTTTCTCATCTCACCTTCAAAAACATTCTTCATTCCTTCATTTTATCCTCTAACAAGCTCTCAACACAATCTTTCTAGCATTCTCAAGCATCCATCACTCTCAAGCAACACTTTGACACTCCATAGCAGCAACAAAAACACTCCATCAATTTCGTAGAGCAAGTGCATAACAACACTATTGCAGCAGGGGCTTGAGTCCTTTCTTTTTCTCCTCCATTAGCTAGTGAGCTCTTGGTGGAGGTGGTACGCATTTTCACTCCACTCCTCTATGATTTTGTTGAGTAGCACATTACTATTTTTAGTGTTTATTATGTTATTTACTTTCATTCTTCTTTTATCATACTTTTCTCTATTGTTGCTATCTTGGTTGTTTGTAGAGGTGGAAACACAAAAATAGGGGTTTGACTAAGGCAGGCCCCTATATAGCCCCCCAACAATTTTCCTCTTTCTTGTGTGTAGGTGGAGATGCATTTGGAGCTAGCTGGAAAATAGGCGATTCTTTTGTGAGATCATTTTTGTTATCCTAGCTTTAATATATTATCTTTATCATATTTGTTTGTATATCTCTTATTTCATACTTCTATTTTGTACCCTTAGAATCCATTAGCTAAGTTGTCAGCTCATTTTCTAGTAGTTCCCATTGTACTTTCAGTCCTCTAGTAGTGTAGACACCAGTGCACCTGAGAGATGCCAGCACACCGCACTATCATCCTAGAACCACACTTGCATCCTCAAATAGAGAGATACCTAAGGTATAGTGTTGAACTCAAAAATTGGCTTGCTTAGCCCCAAAATTAATTTTGAGTTTGCAGATTGATTGAAGGACCTCATATTCATCATTTTCTCCCCTCATTTCAAAACACCCCTTTAGGGTGAGGTAAGTTAGGGTAGCCTTCCGCTCTTGGCTCTTTGTGAATTGGGGCCTTGTACATGGTTAGTCCCCCTCTCTTACAGATTCTTCATTCTAACTACTTGACTCACTCTAGAGGTTGACTCAATGATGCATTACAGAACTTAAACCATGATACTAAATATCATTTGTGTGCATGTAATGAAGAATCTATTGGAATGAATGCAATAATATAAACATCTAAATCAAAAATAAATAAAAGGTGGGTGAATAGTACCTTGAGTGGCCCTTGCTCAAGCTATTGTACCCATAAGAGAAACCAAATATGTGGTACTTGATTCAACTAACCATAACAGTAAACTCAAACATCTTTATTGTATATAACTGAACTCTATAATCTAATAGGAATCTTCAGATATTTCCCATTCATGAACACATAGCAAAAAACTAACAAAGGTATTATCTATGAAATAAAAACTATAACTATCAAAATATATCTTCCAACTAGGTCTGTTCCTCAACCACTGGTCCAACTATATAGGTTTGGGAGGAGGTTTATCTGCATAAGGATTAAAAAAAAAAATTAAATGAAGATGTCTGGGCACTCTCTTTCAAAATAGAGAGAGACATTATTTGCAACTAAAACTATAACTAAAAAAGATATAAGAAGACAAATAGGTTTTCAATTCTTCTTAAACAGCATGACAAAGATGTGCTCTGTGCAAACAATCACATCAATTTCCTAATCACTGCAAACTTCCTCTTTCCTCCATCATCTTATTAAATGCTCTGACTCACAATTGACCACTCTAATGATCACTTCCATCATTTCTGCAATTTTTACATTTCCAATGTCTTTGGAATCTCCCCTAAATCGGCCTGTAAATCCTTTGTATGTTGGTTGAGTTCTCTAATTTTTGTGGGTTGCAATTATTCTAGTTGTAAGGATTTAGTTTCATCTAAAGCATAAATATAAATAACAATCAAAAATTAAACATAGACTCACACTGAATTTCATACACATTCACACATTCATCCATGCAAATATCATCATAACATAATCATATTTCCACTTATCGAAGTCTAGTTTAGATGGTACAAAAGGTATAATTTAGGTATGTAGGTTTAAGAATGTATATGAAATAAGTAGCTTAAAGTGTTTGAAAGATATGAACTAAACAAGAGAAAACTAGTTGTTAATCAGGATCATCATTCCCCCCCAACTAGGCAATTGCTTGTCCTCAAGCAAAACTTGGGTCACAAAGGTTGTACTACAAAGTGATCTCCCTAGATTCTACAACAACATCAACTCCTTTAACCTATCTCAAATAGTATCCCTTTTGACATGAAATCCTTACTAGCCCTAGGTCCTCTACTACTTGTATTTCATCATGGTTCCTCCTTGTCTAATGTGGCACTGGGCAAAGAAGAAGAGGTAGATGAATTTTCAATGGAAACCATTTCATTTCATTGTCCCTAGAAATATCTATATACCTATGATATCTTCTAATAATGGCTATAAAATTATAGAGTGAGTGAGGTTCCTTTTTCTTTAATTCAAGGGTTAATTCCTCCCATCTCTTCCTCAAAAACTAGAAGGTGTGATCAATAGATCCTGTAACTAGTTGCTTCATCCTAGTGTAGTCACATTCCCTAACACTTATTATTCTCCTCCCTACACCTTTATAGTTCAGGATCTCTAACCATTCATCAATATCTACATTGGGATCTTTGGATTCTTTCCTCGACTGTAGAGCAATAGATTTCTCATTTTTAGTATATTCTTGCAAGATCTATGAGCACAAAATTATGCAAGTAAAACTCACATAATTGATCTTGCATATCTGATGTAGAGTCAAAAAAAGTTTCCAAAAAAAAAATCTTATTCATTAACATTAGAAAATCACTAATTAGCTAGCTAAACTAAAAACACAAGTTTTTTTCTTGCAAAAATAGTATGTAAACTCTTACAAGAGATATGCACTTTAGAATTTGTATAGACTTATCTACTACTTCAATCTTTACTTTCAACCTTTTTATTTTTGTATCTTTTTGTTCAAGTGTCCTAGTGTGTGGACATTAACTCAGCTTTTTCTTTTTCCCATTCCTTCTTCTTCTCAAAGAACTCTTGGATTATTTTCCACAATTCCACACCTAAGGTCACTACAGATGGTCTAGAGGGAACACAAAGTGGAGGAATTGAACCCTAGTGTACTAGTTCCTTGTTTCATACTTCTATGATAGAAAGATGTGTCGATTCATCCAACCTAGACCCATGCTCAAATTTATATTTTTTTCTCCAACTCTTCAATTCCTTTGTCCCTCTCACTTTCTCTTTTCTGGTTTGTTTTCAATGAACCTTCTAATTTCTTAATCCTTTCCATAACCTCTTCTAATTCTTTACCAATATCTTTTTTCTCATCAAAAACTTCATCTCTTTCCAAAAACTGATCATTCCCTTCACTTGTATGGTCATTACCCTCTAAATCAGGGATCTTTCAGGTTCTTTTTCTTTTTTCCCTTGCAACAAAAGCATTCTATGAATCAAATTCAGAGGTGCTTGTAAAATTACATGTATGTGCATTAGGTAAATTTTCATCTGACATGAAAGGTATTATGAGTAGGTCAGTTTTCTCCATGTTCTCTGAATTTTTTCCTGGAAGCTATGATATTTACCCTCAATGGGAACTCTTCTCATAATTTATGTGATAGTCTTGATACCTCAGTAATGACAGTCTGTAAAGTATCCACCTTTTAAACCTCTTACAGTTGCTTCATCATTTTGTAGTGTGGCAAAAAATTGTTGTGCCATGATTTCATTGAACTCTATGAGTTTCAAGTACTCTATCCATCCAGCTTGTCCAAAAATAGGTAATACCAACCTATCTTTTAATAGCTAGGCATATGCTATTGGTTCTCTCTAGATAATTTCACCACCCATTGCACTACTTTTATTCTCAAATTCCCTTAATTATGCTCTATTCTAGTTCAAGTTTTTGACTTAGTTTCTACCTGTCACACCAACTACACTACTTCCACTATGTTATACCTTCTCAATTTAGTTGCTTCTAACCCTTTTTTCTCCTTTGAGCTTGTATTTATGTAAAAATGGAGGAAAATAGAATTTCAAAAAGGTTGAAAAGAGTTTTTAGTATTTGAAAATCAAGAAAATGAAGAGTACCCCTCCCCACAACTAAAGGTATTAAGTGTCCTCAATTGTATGGGTTATGGTGAAGGGATAGATTGTAGGAAGTGTAAAATTAGATTAGATACAAAGCATGGACAAATTAATGCTAAAACATGTATAAAATCAAGTATTATTTTATGCTAATTATGATATGTTAATGTATGTACCTATATAATTCTTGTTACATGAAAATTAACTCATGTGAAATTGTTGATTACTACCCATAGTGACATTTTATGTGACCATTTGGAATTACAATTGAATTGAGGGACATGAATGGATGGTTTGTGGTAAATGATGGTTTGGAAAGGCTACGGAATGTATAGTAGATGGGATTTGGAATGAAATGTATGATACATAGTAGGTAAAAAATGTGATGGAAATGCTACGTGTTAGGATGTGTTTAGGTTGCATGTGCAAAATTATGGAGGTGGAAATTAGAGATATGCAATTAATTCAATAGGGATTTTTGAATTTATTCTCAAAAAATTGCTATGGTGCCTCCAATAATAGGTCCCTTTCTAAATATTGTCACCTTTAGGCATGTTGCTACAAGTCCCTACAGCTTCACTAACTGTTGTTGAAAATGATTGTTGTTGCTTGTCATTGTGTGCAGTCTGTGCTTTGTGAGTTGTGTTAGAAATCATACATGTATAATAGCATTAGGTGAGTTGGGTAGCTTCTTTATTGAGTCATGTGTAGAATTATAGTTGTTGTAGTTAAATTGTCAATTGAAGGCTCAATTTTTTGAATTATGAAAGAAGGAAGTCATCCTTCTATAGTGGTTTCTAGTATAGCTTTAGCCTATGTCTATTAACCAATAAGGAGAACTTGACTTCATCAATTATATGCACTTGTATGGAACCATTGGGAAACACTTGATTTCATAGGGACCAAGCCACCTTGTTTGTAATTTTCCCTTGTATTCCTAATATCTTGAGTCATAGAGTAGAGCCCGGTCACCTACATTGAATTCCTTGGTTTTGATGAACTAATCACGTCATTTGATTCTTTGATTTTGAACAACTTCAATTTGGTGTATTGCCTCCATCCTAATTTCATCAAGTGCACTAAGGTTGTATAATCTCTCATGTTGTGATGTTGATAATTCCATGCCCAATTGAATAGTTGTTCTCAAATTCTTGTATTCAAATTCAATAGGAAGTGTTACTTTCTTTCCATACACCAATTCATATGGTGTAAACCCTGTTGTGGTTTTTCAAGTTGTCCTATAGGCCCAAATTGCCTTAGGCAATCTGGTTGGCCAATCTTTCCTATGACTTTGTATTGTCTTGGTTAGAATTTTTTCAATCTCCCTATGTGTGGCTTCCACTTGTCTATTAGCTTGAGGATGGTAAGGTTTGAACTTCCTATTTTTGATCTCATATTCTTGAACCAATTTTGTGATCAGCTTTGATGTAAACTAGGGTCCTTGATCTATGAAAATTTCCCTTGGGACTCCACATCTTGTAAATATGTCCTTATAGAGAAAATGTACCACATTACTATCCCTAGAAAATTTTAAAGCCTTAATCTCCACCAACTTGGTAAGGTAATTTGTGCATACCAGTATGTACTCCTTGTTGTTAGATGTTGGTGATGTTTAGCCAATAAAATCTAATCCCCACTTATCAAATGGTGTTATTGATAATTTTGGTTGCAATGGAATTTCATATGATTTTGTTGGTCTTCCCATTCTCTAACACCTATCACATCCCCTTGTGTATTTCATTGCATCCTTATGAAGAGGTTGCCAGTAATAGCTAGTGGTGAGAATATCAAGAGTTTTTCTCTTTGTTGCAAAGTATCCCCCAAGGTTTCATCATGGCATGCTTTGAGAATGTCATATACTTCATCTTCTCTAATATATATCCTCAAATTTTTATTCAAATGGGCATGTGTAAAATAAGTATCCAGCTATCCAAGAGTAGGGAAAACCCTTTTGAACCAATTGTCTCTTTTCTCTTGGGTAGAAATGAGGTGGTGTTTTCCCTGCTACTAGATAGTTGGCAATGTTTACAAACCAAGGTGTATGTAGAGATAAAGCAAATAAATTCTCATCTAGGAATGTATCATCAATAACATCTTCTGATTTGGTTGGTAGTCTAAATAGAAAAGTTGCCACTATATTTTCTTTTCCTGGCTTTTCCACAATGGTGATGTCAAATTCCTAAAGCAATAGTAACCACCTTACAAGCCTATCACCAACCAATGGTTTGTTTATTACATACTTTATTGTTGTGTGGTTAGTGTGTATGAACATTGGATATCCTATAATATAATGCCTGAATTTGTTTGTACTACATATACCACTATCAACATTTCTTTCTTTGTAACTATATGATTGAGTTCTTCCCCTTGTATATTTTTGTTGATGTAATATATGGCATACTCCTTGTTGGATTTCTTCTGCCCTAGTATAGCTCCTATAGAAAAATGAGAAGCATATGCATGGATGTGGAAAGGTAAGGTCCAATTAGGTCCTCTCAAGACAAGGATTTTAGTCAATGTTGTCTTGAGTGATTCAAAAGAGTGTTGACAAGCAATTATCCATTCAAATTCTACATCTTTGGAAATTAAAACAAATAGTGGAGCTGCAATTTTTCTAAAATCTTGGATGAATCTCCTATAATACCCAACATGTCCTAGGAAACTTTTAACATCTTTTTATCTTTGAGGCACAAGGAGTGTTGAGATTACTTCAATTTTTTTGAGTTCCACTTGTATTCCTTCATTTGACACAAAATGTCCCAATACAATCCCTTATTTCATCATCATGAAACATTTTTCATGACTCATGGATAAGCTGTGTTCATGACACATTTTTAGCACCTTCTCTAGATTGTCAAGTGCTTCATCATATGTATTCTCATATGTTGTAAAATCATCCATGTAAACCTCCATGGAATCGTGGGAAAAATATAATAATATACTCAGTACTACCCTTTGGAAAGCACTTGGTGCATTACATAGGCCAAATGGTAAGACACAATAAGCATATGTTCTCCAAGGGAATGCAAGTATTATCTTGTCATGATCTTTTGGGTTAATCTTAATTTGGTTGTATCCATTAAATCCATCTAGAAAGGAGTACTTTTGCTTGTTAATGAATCAATCACTTGGTCAATGAAGGGGAGTGGAAAGTGGTCCTTCCTAGTTGCAGCATTTAATTCTTGGTATTCTACACATACTCTCCACTTTCATCCTTTCTTTGGAACAATTACTAGAGGTGGCACTGGGCATTGACTATCAAATGTAAGATATATAAAGCTTGAAACAAGTATTTTTTGTAGTTTTATTTTAACTACGTCCCTGACTTTAGAGTTCATTCTCCTTTGTGGTTGTCAAGTATGTGTTTAAATCCATCATTGATGTAAATCCTATGCATGCACAATTTTGGGTTTATCCCCTTCATGTCATGATAATCCCATGCAAAGATTGTTGCATGTGATTGTAGTACTTTCATCAGTGAGTTCTATTGGATATCAGTCAATTTACTATTAGCATTCAATTTTTTACCTGGCATGATCTCTAAAGTCTTGGATGTTGTTTTCACTGATGAGATGTCAAGTCCTGCTTTGTTTGAAACACATCAATGAGGTAACAAATTATGAAATATTTGGGAAATTAACTCAAATAAACTAGCAAGGATAATATTTTGTAGAGGATACTGCAAACATATCAAGTAGTCTTGATGCTACAGGTCCCTACCATATTCATTTTACATTATGTTTACCATCAATTTATCTTCATCTTGTTGTTCTAGCAGTGGATTGCATTCAATAGTTAGTAAGGCTTGTAAGGAGTATTTATCCTCCTCATCTAGGGAAGGCCAAATGGTATGTTCTAGGTCTCCATATGGCTATGTTGGTGGATAAAATACTAATTTATTATTGACACTTCCATTAGAGATAATCATATTCACAGACCTACAACCAATGAAGGCATCTATTATTTCCAACAAAGGTCTTCCTAAAATGAGTGGGTAACCTGCAAGATTAGCCTTTGGTTGCAACACCATGAAATCTGCAAGGTACTCCCATGAATCCAATGCTATCACCGAGTCTTCAATTATACCCTTGGGTATGACTATAGACCTATCTACCAATTATAGAATAGTATGTATAGGTCTGAGTTCTATCAATTGTAACAACTTCATGGTTTCTTTAGTCAATACATTTATATTTGCTCTCGAGTTAATTACAGTTTTCTTAATGAGATTCATTTATCTTTACATCCACCACAAGACTCCTAGGATCTGCATACTTAGGAGTAGTTATGTTTCCCAACATGATGTTTGCAAGCTACCGTAGGACTTATATCATCTAAGGATCTTTCCTCTTCTTGCCTGGATTTTGAAGGAAAAATTTCTAACTATTTTGGTGTAGATAAGAACCTCCTTAATAGCTTCGATGAGGGGTTTTTTGATACAAACATCTTTAAGTTGTCCCAATAGGTTTGTTTCAACTTGTTTTTGATGTTTTTGAACTGTTAATCTTTCAAGGAATGGAGGCTCTGGACTTGGATTGTTTTGGTTAACCTAATTTTACTTAGACTCCCTAGGTTGAGTGTCCAAGGTCTCTATTGGGGGTTCTTCATCAACCAATTCAATGATTTTAGGGGATGAATCTAGCCAATGTTTTCCCTGATATGAGGTGGACATCACTCACCTCTACCCCATAAATTTAGGGTATTGAACAACTTCATTAGTGTAGGCCTATTGAACATGCTTATTATTGCCATGGCTAGGTGCACATTGTGCTAGTAGTTGCGGTGCTCTAGGTGGTTGTGGTGCTATATATTTTGGGTTTGGAAGAATGACTTGTTGTTGTGGTTGTAAGGGTTGATATGGCTGCTAGTAATTCATTTTTTAGTTTCGTCATTGTTGGTCTATTTTCCATTGTGGTTTCCATTGGTTTAGTTGGGTTGGCCATTAGGAATTAGATCCTTTCTAATTTTATGATGGCCATATATTTTCTTATTGTTGGTTTTAATTGGTTTGAAGAATTTTCTATTGTTGGTTTTGAATATGAGCCCAAGACTAAGGATTCAAATTAGGAAGATTTGAATTGTTACTAGGAAATGACATGTTATAATTAAAAGGATCTTGGGGCATACCTTGTCTTGGATGCCATGGTTTCCTTTGAGATATGTAGAATACTTGTCCATCTTCTCTTTCCAATGAATGAAAGTCTAATGTCCCTTCAAAGATACTTTCCACCTTCTTGCATTTGTAGTTAGTCCTTCTTTGTCTACAATTTGGGTAGTATTTTGTTAGAGTTATTTTTTCCTCTTACTTCTTTTTGATATGGATGGTATCTAGTTGTATAGCTAGATGGTTGAGAATATCCTCCTTTATGTTTGATAGAAGATTAATCAATTCAACTCTAGAGACTCCACTGGATGGTTTGATGATGGAAGATGCTCTATCTCCTCTAACATTATTTGTGAAAGACCTTGAATAGTTCATTCATACCTTGACAATCTCCTCAAATAGTTCCTAGGAGATATCTCATGCCTTAATGAGGTTAAGTGCATCCATGAAATCCTAATTGATTGGGCCTTTAAGAATATCAGCTATAAATACTCATCAAAAATTATATTCTAGTGGGATTTCTTAAGGAAAAATTGAAACATTTCCATGTAGTCGACCTCTAGGGATTCATCCTCCTTTTGTGACATCTTGAATATTTCATCTCTCTTTCTATATATTCCTCTACAATAGTCCTGGTAATTCTCTAGGAAATTTGTCTTCATGGTATTTCAATTTGGAACGTCTCTTCCCAAACCCATAAACCATCTCAGAGCAGCATCATTTAGGGTTGTTGGAAATAATTTAAGACTATTTGCATCTATAGTATAATATTAACTTTTGCAGAGCACATCAAACTCAAATAAGAATGTATATGGGTCCTCTCTAACTAACCCATAGAAGATAGATAATGTTGAAGGAGGTATTTTCTTCAGCGCAGTTGCTCTATCTTGGTTGGCAATGGGGAACTCAAAGTTTACATGCTTCGGTGGGTCTTTCATTGCAACATCACCCATAGTGATGATATGTGTATGGGAAGTCTCATCTGTATTTGACATGGATATTTGTGTTAGGGATGATTCTTCTTCAAGAATACCCTCAATATATTCACTATGATCACCAATATCCTCTAAAGCTTCATGTGTTGAGTGGAGAAATCTTCCCAAAGTGTCTCGTCGCCTCCACATATAATAGTTTTGACTCTTTGGATCAACCTCTCATAGAACTTAAATCATGAGACTAAATATCATTCATGTGCATGTAATGAAGAATCTATTGGAATTAATGCAATGATGTAAACATCTAAATTGAAAAAAAAATGAAGGTGGGTGAACAATACCTTGAGTGGCCCTTGATCAAGTTTTTGTACCCACAAGAGAAACCAAATATGTGCTACTTGATTCAACTAACCATAATAGTAAACTAGAACATCTTTATTGCATATAATTAAACTCTACAATATGAAAAGAATCTTAACATATTTCTCATTCATGAACACATAACAAAAGACTAACAAAGATATTATCTTTGTAATAAAAACTATAACTATCAAAACATATCTTCCAACTATATTTTCTCCTCAACCACCAATCCAACTATTTAGGTTCACAAAGAAGTTTATTTGTAGAAGGACTAAAAAAATAAATTAAATAAATCTGCCTACTCTCCTTCAAAATAGAGAGAGAAAAAGTCTTTGCAAGTAAAACTATAACTGAAAAAGATAGAAGAAGACAAATAGGCTGGTAATTTTGCTTTAATGGTGTGACATAGACATTATATGTGCAAATAGTCATGTCAATTTCCTAGTCACTGCAAACTTCTTCTTTCATCCATTGTCTTATTGAGTGCTCTAGTGACTCACAATTGTCCACTCCAATGATCACTTCCATCATTTTTGCATCACATTTCTAGTGTCCTTGAAATCTCCCTTGTAATCAGCCCGAAATCCTTTGGCTGCAGGTTGCAATTCTTTTGGTTGCAAGGAGTTAGTTTCATCTAAATCATACATATAATTAACAATCATAAATTAAACACAAATTCATATAGAATTTCATACACATTCACACATTTATCCATGCAAACATCATCATATCATAATCATATTTCAACTTATCAAAGTCTAGTTTGGATGGAATAAAAGATATAAAAGGTATATAAGTTCAAGAATGTAAATGAAATAAGCAAATTAAAGTGTTTGAAAGATATGAACTAAACAAGAAAAAACTAGCTATTAATCAGGCTCATCACTCGATCCATTCATGGTCATGCTCGTGCATCCTTTATCGTTTCCCACCTCCGGAAGAGTAAAGGAGCCCTAAAAGCTACGAAAAATGTTAAGTTCAATAGTTATAGCCCCTATCCTAACTCTAATATTTTATCTATTAACTTTGTTATTAATACTTAAACAACTTTAGGAGGAAAAATGACATTACATTTGGTATCAAATCCTAATGATTAGGCCATCCTATCTTTATGTTTTGAAATTTCATATTCACTAGTCTTTAAAATTCTCATTGTGTATGTCTAGAATATATGTTTTCCCTAGCCTTTGAGTCATGAAACCTGATTCTATATGATACTATAATCTTTTTTATACACTAATTTGTGTTTCTCTATTTATTCATTGACATTATTGAAAATATCGTATCATATAGATGTCTTCAAATTCATATTTAAAATCTTGTTTAGAATTTATATTGCTTTGAGAACTCCCTATTAAAAACTAGACTCAACACAAGACATCATAATCCTCTTTAATATATATATATATCAGTTGAACATATATTAATTCTAATTTTAAGCATATCCCTCACTCTCTTGAAATATCTATCCACTTAATTATGCATATATCCTTTCAAACTATTCAAATTCACTTACTCTTCATATTCTCTTACATATTTCATGTGGTCATTGATGTTTCTTAACCATCCACATATTTTGATATCCAAAGACTTGTACAAAATTATATAGAGTATGGCCACCCTAATGAAAAACATAATTCTAAAAGGTTGAGACCTCTTGTGTAAGGGGTCATGTCTCTAAAAGTATGAAATCCTATTCACACATTTCCATATGCACTATAAAGAGGTAAAATGTCATTTGTGAACTTTTTCCTTTGGTTTTTGAAAATTCAATTCGAATTTGAAGGGAATACTTGAAAGTCGATTTTTTCATACCGTGCTTTTTCACATTACTCTGGAGAGCGTGATGTTTTCTTTCAAAATATTTTTTGATGTTTCTTTAAACACACCTATACTAAAATTTGTAGAATTTTGATTAGATAGAGTAGATTACAATCAAGAGAATATAATAACTTTATCCATTCTTTTGTGGAAGAATATTCAAGATCAGTAACATAGTCAAGAAATTATAGATCACTTTGTGGTCAATTCATCAACCAATAGCTCACTCCATGAGTAGGAGGCATTAATATTTTGTAAATCATATATGAAGTCTTGATGATTTGAACTAGAATTGTACTAAAATGATTTGTTGAGGCCTTTCACAACTCTCACCTATGATCATTCATAGTATAGTTGAATCCCAACACAACCATCTCTGTAATTAATTATAGTGTCGTTGAAACCATGTGCAACATACTTGCATTAGTTGTCATTGATTTTTTCTTCTTTGGTACTAGTGGCATGTTTCATGTATACTCTATTAAAGGATTATATAATCATTAGGATGGTCTTTCTTTTCTATCTCATTAGAATGATGTATAAACAAGTCAAAGAAAAAATAGAAGTAGAAATAGATGGCAAAGGCAACATGGTTGGCATCATTTTGGTCTTATATTTCATTAGTAAATATGTACTTTATATCATGGGTTTAATTAACTATTAACTATATATTAATGTGGACCGTAGTTTTCCTCAAAGATCTTAGTTTCTTATTTCATGTTGGTATTTTAAATTATTAATTTTAGTTTGAGATTATTGATACCAGTCAAAACATATTGACTAAAATGTTATGAAAAAAATTTCTCAAAGACAAAAGAAAGTTATGGAAGCATTAAAAGGAGAGAAAAATAAAGGATAATATGTTCCTTTGGTTTAAATGAATATTAATGAAGAATACTTAAGAAAACTCTTTTAAAAAAGGGAGAAATAATTATATTTATTAAATAATTATTAAAGGCAACATTTGTGAAAGGGTGTGATGGTTTGGAAACCACCCCTTAAGGCTTATATAAAGAATTTATGTGAGACTTGGAAAGGGGATGGAGAAAACTCAAGGAAGAAGAAAGTGGTTTAGTGGTGCTATGAGAATTGGAGAAGGAAAGCACGAAGTGTGTCCAACTTGGGGTACAGAGTACAATCAAGATTGTCCTAGACAAGGAATGGTGTGCACTTGTGTTGAGTATTGTTTTGTTGAACCAACACTTGTGTAGAGTGAAATAATGTGTTGTGTTTTTTATGAAGAGGAAGCCTCTCCCTTTCAAATCTGAAACCAAACACACATAAAACACTATGCAAGAAGGTAGAAAATTATCAAGAAACACATAATATGGAAGAGAAATCTGCAATATGTATTATGTTCAAAATCTGAAAAATGAATTACATAACCATGGAGCTCATATGCTCCCATATAACATGGGCTTCACACATACAAAAATATGTAACTTAAAAATTATTGCTTCATTTTGGTAGCATCTTGGGTATGCAACCACAAAATCTCCAAAAGCCTCCTCCAAATGAAATAGCATCAATATATAGAGAATGTGTGAGGAGAAAACTATTGTTGGTTACCAAAAAAGCTTGCCAATACACCATGAAATCCATTTCCCCACTTTGAGAAGAATAAATATAAAATATAAAATTATTTATTGCAAATATGATCCACATATGGCACCTTTCTCTTGACCAATGATCTTTGCCAACTATGACACCTTAAATGATTCTTGTTCGCTCCAATAGCTCCAAATACGAATATGCATCAACATGTAAATCTTGTGACACAAACATGCAAATGCATGCATAGCATGCACTTGAACATGCAAGAGCATGCACCCTAGTGGTCCCCACTAAGAATGGGACACCCAAGAGGTGTATTTTCACATTTTTTCCTTATAAATATTTATAAATGCATAATTCCCATGAAAATTGAAATTATGATTTTACCACAAGGGAAATTACAAAGTTGCAAATCAAAATATTTATTCTCCTAACTCCTAATCCCATATTAAAAATAAACAAAATTGAAATAATAATATTTTTGGCGATGCAAGATTGCTAGTACCCCTAGATGCTCCTGCATCAAACACCTAGGGTAGGAAAAAAATTGTAAATATGGATTCACAAAATGGAGTTGAGTGGTAGTACCACCCTTTCGGATTGCATGCAATCCTCAGCAAACTCCATTACTCAAATTAGTACCTCTAATTGATTCTTCTTTCTCCTCTTCCAACACTTAGCTAGAACAAGCAACCTCCTCCTCTAATAACTTTTCTCTTTACTTCTCTTCCTCGATGTTGAATCAACACCACCATAACCTGACCACCTCCTCCAAATTTATCTCACATTCTCCTCCAAATTTGTAGGATTCAACCCACCATATTTTTTCCACCTACATCAATTTGCACTTGCACTTAGCTCTACAACACCATACAAATCCTTCTCTACATACCAAACATCTCTTATAAACTCTAACTGAACCATATCATATGCATTCACTAACTTATCCATCTCATCATGAAAATAATTATTCTCAAATTCACTAAAATTTGTATTTATCTTTTCATCACCTACTACTTCTTCAACTTTATTTTCTTCTTTAATACCTTCTACAAGACATGCAACTGTATCACTTCATTGTCCTATAACCAGTGCTACAAATTTAATGTTAGTAACACAATCAAGATACTCATCATTTCCATATTCCTCCTCTGCATCCATTTCAATGTTAGTAACATAATCAAAATATTCATTCTTTCCATCCTACAACAAATTGTCATTCCTACAAATCTCTTTATCAAACTCCTCTTTTAACTTCACCTCCTATTTCTCAATTTTAACATTCTCAAATTGATTCATTGTTGCAACAAATTTATCCATTTATACATTCTTATCCTCATCAAAACATATGTTAAAACCTTATTTTACCTCATTTCCTTCTACTACAAATTTCACTATTACAATTATTTCTTCATTGTAACTCATCATACCATTCAAACACAAATCATATCCTGGTTCTAACCTCATCAAAATTTGATATTCCTCTCTTCCTTACTACTGCAAAAAACCTTTCAACTTCCTCATATTCATCCATTCCATTCACATAATTCATAAGCACATCAAAATCACCAATTAACTCACAAAATGCAAGTTTTACCTCCTCTTTTATTGTTTCAACTTTGGTGTCCTCTTCTTCAATGTTTTCCATTACACTTAACTCTTTTGTTGTTGTTGCAACCTCTATAATTTCGTACTTCATGTCTTCCAATAGACATTCCTCGGCTTCAAGTTCATCAATTTCTTCACATTTATCCTCTTCTTCTTCCTCTATGTCACTTGTTTAACACCCTACTACATCTTTCATTCCTACAATCAAAATATCATTAGAAGGATACTCAAAACTACCTTCAACTCTCATCTCTTTTTTTTTTATCATTTTGACCTCTTCCAAAGGGTTGTACTACTATTTTTTTTAATCTTCTCTTTGTTGTCTTCTATTATGAGAATTTCATTCCTGGATCTCTAATCCCATATTCTCACATCCTCCATAACCATATTTTCCAATACATCTACTTCAACCTTAAGTTTTTCAAATTCTTCATGGTACTCCCTATCGTCCACTTCTTCCCAATATTGTTCCCATAATAATATTCTCACAAACCTCCTCAAGACCCATCCCATCCTCTCAACTATTGCAATTTCCTCACCTCACATCACACAACTCCAATGATCAACACTCTCTAGTTCTATTGCAAACTGTCTCACATTCGGTGATCTATTTAGATACTCAAGAACCTCTACTCCTGAAATCTTGTGTAGTTTCTCTTGCAAGTTGCACATACACCTGCAACAAAAATAGCACACACACTCCACCCTCAGGTCCTAGTGCAAACTGCCTCTTTGGCACTATGTCTGCACACTCAAGAACTCCTACTCTAATACCACTGATGAAGGTGGAGCCTCTCCTTTTCAAATTTGAAACCAAACACATGAAACACTATACAAGAAGACAAAATATTATCAAGAAACACATAACATGGAAGAGAAATCTACAATATGTATTTGTTCAAAATCTGAAAATGAATTACATAACCATGGAGCTCATATGATCCCATATAACATGGGCTTCACACATACAAGAATATGAAACTTAAACATTCTTGATTCATTTTGGCAGCATATAGGTATGCAACCACCAACTCTCTAAAATCCTCCTCAGAATAAAACAACATCAATATATAGAGAATGTGTGAGGAGAAAACCATTTTTGGTTACCAAAAAAACTTGCCAATACCACCATGAAATCCAAACCTCACTTTGAGAAGAATAAAATATAAAATATAAAATTATTCATTGCAAATATGACCCACATATGAGTGCCTAGCTCTTGACTAATTATATTTGCCAACTATGGCACCTTCAATGATTCTTATCAACTCCAATGGCTCCAAATATGGACATGCATCAACATGCAAAGCTTATGGCACAAACATGAAATTGCATGCATAGCATGCACTTGAACATGCAAGAACATGCACCCCAAGTGGTCCCCACCAAGAATGGGATGCCCAAGAGGGACATTTTCCCAATTTTTCCTTAGAAATATTTATAAATGTATAATTCCCACCAAAATTAAAAATATAATTTTATCACAAGGGAAATTATAAGGTTACAAATCAAAATATTTATTCTCCTAACCCCTCAGCTCTTATTGAAAATAAACAAAATTGATATAACAATATTTTTGGTGATGCAAGATTGCTAGTACCCCTACATGCTCCTACATCAGTTTTGAAAAAAAATCCTCCTAGATTACTTGATAGGGAGGCTATGCAGGAATCAATCACTGCTTGATTGAGATGCTGCAGGAAGCAATCACAGATTCTGCACTAGGCCTTGTCATAGACCTCCTTGGTGAAATTGTTGTTCCACCCTAACCTATAGGAACTCTACCTTGTCTAAGTTCCCCTGGTTCTCCTGCCAACCTCACTATCTTGTCTAGTTTGCAACTACCAAGCCAAATCTTGGTACTATGACTCCTTTCTTCCTTAGCCTTTTATGCATCCAAAAGACTAATCCTCCCTCAATACATGAATGGATCTTGCAGGGGTGAGGGAATGTTTTCCAAAGCTCCAAAACAACCTCCTAGGGTTCTTGAAACTTCACTTAGACTCCATCTTACCAACGCTTGCATGAAGCCTATTCCATAGGTTTGGCCCTTGAGCCCCTATTTGGTCTCTAAACAGGGGTAAATTGCTTTTCCCTCCTAAACCCACCAAAGGACTTAGGTTCTTGACTTAGGTTTTGTGTTTCCCCTATCTACACCTTCAATATTTCTAGGGTTCTAGTCTTGCTCAGGCCGTATGCTGTCCAAACACCAAATTGGTCAAGCAGCTAGGGTTTCTAAACTGCTCAGAACCAGTTTTAGGACTGGTGAAAAGTTCTCCTCCTAAATGGATTGCTGGGATCTCCTCCTTATCACCATACATGGCCAAGGACCTTCCCCTAAATTCTCCAAAAATAATTTTTCAAAATCTTTTCTCCCCTGCAATATCCATGTTGTCCTGTAGCCTCTCTAAGGGCTCTTCACTGGCCCTAGGGCAAGGCTTTTCTCCTAGCTCCAACCAAAGAAAACCTAACACCTACCATATTTACAAGCACAGAGCCTAGGAACATTTCCAAGAGGCCGTACAAATTTATGGAGGGAAGGTGCTCTAGAGCTCCATTATTTCAAACTACTTGTTCAAGCTTGGAATTGATAGGAAAAAAAAAGTATTTATAGATAAAGAAGAAAAAGGTATACAAAGATAGAAATATGGCACTTCAATCTTATACAATGTAAATACTACATACTACAAACAAGAAGATAGTAGAGCTACACCATTAAAGTTTAGTTTTTAACACAAAAATGCAGAAAAACTATCTTTGTATGTTGTTTTTTTCAATTTTCAATATGTCACACAATAACAATGCTTCTAACCCTGCCTCAGTGTCAATACATGCCTTAAATAGGCTTCCAAAGTAGTTTATATGCTTGGGTCGGGCCTCTAGATGACCTAAAAACAACCTTTGTAAAACCCACTTGTGTTTTCAAACACCTTGCCAACACTAGACAACTTAACATAATGATGTTGTAAAGCTATTGAGCACTTGTCACCTTCTTTCCCACAGTTCAAAAACAACCCTAAGCACCTAAAATAATGGTCAACATGACCTTATGATAGCACAAAAATTAAGAACTTCAAAATAAATTTCAACAATAGACCTTTCCCAGGTGCTCTGCACCAATTACTCCATAGCGCGAGTCAACACCACTGACATCTTCCTAAAGTGAAAGTGGTTTCTCAAAGTGTTGCTATTTAGATAAGTATTGAAAACTATTGATGCTACAATATATTAAGAATTTATTATATATGTGATTTTGATGTTAGTTCGATTGAATTATGTGGATGTGTTATTCAATTTACTATGTTAATTATTTACTTTATAATCCTTGTCTAATTATTACATATTGTAGTTTACATTGGTTATTTTATATTACTTTTTCATATCATTTTAGTAACATTACTGTTTGGAAAATGTGTCTCAACCTTGCAATTACATAAGTTATTGTTGATACATAAGGTATTGTTCATATGATGACAATGTGGGAGGGGTGTAGGGGGTCACCGCCCCACCCCCCGTGAGGGGTTCGAGGGGATCATCCCCCGTTGGGGGTCCGGGGACAACGTCCCCAAAAGGAAATTTTTATTTATATTTTATTATTGTAAATCTAGACCGTTCATCATTAGGTCTTAGATCTGACAGTCAATATTTTATTAGCTTAACTTTTCATAGAATGCAACCCTATTTTATGAGGGAATTGTATTACGGCAGTGCATTGTGATATATTCTAAGAATCTAATAGTGGTTGTGTTGCCTCTGGATCTCTAGTTGGTGATACTCCTATGAGAAGTTTGCTCTACAAGTATGTTGTAATCTTTGTGATTTTTGAATAATATATTGGATGGATTTCAAAGTGTGGGATTTTTCTCCCAAAAGGGTTTTCCCCACATAAATCATTATGTTGTTGTATGCATGATATTTATGTTTATTTTTGTTTAAGTTTCTATAATTGTTAAAGATCTATAAAAAAATTGCATTATCCTCCTCTCAAGATTAGTGTAGGAAGTTGTTATGCTACCTTAGCTTCCTTACAATTACATCTTGTAAATTATATTCTCTAATATTTAATAGATTAAATATGTTGATAATACTTAAAAAATTTAGGAAGAAAAGTGGGAGTGCATTAAATAAAATTATAAACCAAAGTAAAATAAAGATTATTATTTTATTTTATTTTGAAATTAATTTTCCTCCACTCCCGTTAGTTTGTAAAAAGTTTTATTTAATCTTATTTATGTTTTATTTTTATTTTTTACTTTTTATTTATTTTGAATAATCTAGATAATGCTTAGAGATTATCTATTTTATTTTAATAATATGTATATTTTATTATTTATTATTATTTATTATTAATTGTCATTATTTTAAATTATTCCTATTTAATTTATTAACTAATTATTATTATTATTTATTATCTTCAATTGTTATTTGCATTTGAGTAATAAATACTTTTACAATTATTTAGAATATTAATTATAAGACTTTATAATTTCAATAGAAAGGGGTTATAACAATTTTCCTACTACATGTTTTTGAGTAGAATGATGGTAGTACCACTTTCAATTTTTCTCAACAAAGGAATAAGGCCTTCCATAAACCATATTTTATTTAGACCATCGATAGGTTCCTTTTCTAATTTTACAAGTAATTATTTGAAATTATGATTATAACATCTTACATTTCTATGTTTACCTTGTTTTGTATAATAGATTTATGTATGATTTCATTATTATCTTATAGCAAATTAAATTCTTCTTCAAAGGCCTTTAATATCTGCTACATATTTTGAAGGTTGCTTCAATTTTTGTATACCAATGAATGACTGTATCTCTTAGGGTGGAGAGAAAAGACAATAGTGAATATGTTATATCATATTTGACCATTTGTTGTCTAGAATATCTCACAAATCTTATAGTTCATTACAAGATCCTCTAACTCATTGCCTATGAATTTGGGTAGATTTTTTCTTTCTACATAGGGGCTTGATGGTGGACTTGCCAGGGTATTATTCTAATATAAACATAATGATTGAAACCTATGCATCAAGGATTTTTTATTCAAACAGTCTCGTGCTTATCTTGCACTCGCAACCACAAGAAAATCCTCTACTTTTTTTGCATTTTCCATGTTCCATGCACTTGTTTCACCTTCAAGTTCTCTTTTTGGGTTGATTTCTTCTCCTTTGATGAAAAAATGATTATCTTAAAAAAATTTCCTATACACTTATTTTTCTCCATCTATAAAAAATTATTTCTATTAGATTTGTGAATAACACGATCGATGTGGGATCAAACAATAAACAAAACACCTTCCATGCAAGAGATCTACAGAAAAAATATTTTCTATTCCTCAACAAGAAAACACTTATAGAATAAAAAAACTCTCATGAATCTTCAGAGGAGATCTTTGGTCAAAGAGTTCAAGAGAATAAAATGATGGTTGAGTCCTTTATAGGCGCAGACCTAAATGATAAAGGGATTAAATTATGACAATTTTCAACATCCTATGTGATGAGATAGAATGATCTAATAATAGTTCACTTCAGTGAATAGAGAAAACACTCCTAAGTTTTTCTTAAGTGCATGAAATGAATTAGACTAATAATCAATTAAAGACTAATTAATTATTAGCTAATGCATGATTACTCTAACACCCTTCCTTAAGATGAAATTAGGGAGTAGCTAAAAACTCTAAAATCCAATGCATAAAAATAAAAGAATGAATGATGGGTTATAGAAAACAAGACCTGATGAGGTACCCATATACAAACAATCTATTCTCTCACAATTGAAGAAAAAGGAGAAAACTTCATGGAAAAAACTCCTCTCCTAAAGAAAGAAATGTGAATGAGGGATTGAAAATCCTCCCAAAAAATTGAAGGGCTAAGAATCCTCCAACCAATACAATGTCCCAAAAAATAGGAACATGAAGAACATCGCACAAGCATGAAGAAGTTGTAGACAAGTGTGGAAAGATCAAATAATGATCAATATCAAGAATAAAATAACCTACATTATTGCCCCCAATGAAACTACTTGAATCATATGGAAAACTAAGGAAAACATTTGGAACTCAAAGATACAAATAGCATGGGTACCAATAGTTTGAAGAATACTGATCAAATGAAAATAGGCTACCTCCAAAAATAGGAATCCAAGAATGTCCATATGGTAAATTCTCCATCTCACCAAAATGCATGTGTAACCAACCACTACATTCTTCTAGCACATAGGAATAAGAACTAGATACATAAATCACTCCATTTGAAATGAAACCAAAGAATAATTAGCACCAACATTAGAAACTCCCCAATATGTGGAAAGAAAGAGGCAAGACAGATCCATTGAAACTATGTGTCACTATGAAGTGCATGTAGGAGAAACAAGAACATTGTAATGTGCACAAAAGATTACCTACAAATAAAAGGGTGTTCAAATCAAGGCACGCATGCATGAGACATGAATCAATGGGATTTCATGTTGTCGTGGAAGGAACACTCACATAACAAATGTGTGATGGCAAAAAAAATCACTCACAACCCACCCATGGCACTTTATATCATAGTGCGAGTATAAAAGGTACAACAAGATGTGCAAAATCCCCAAAAATTATATACCAAAACAATATTTTATCTCAGTGCATCTGTGAAAGAGAATGTGCTTACAAAACATATCTAAAATTCCCAAATAGGACAAAGAACTAGAAATACGTGGAGAACAACCTAAAATAAGTCATCCCACACAAACATAAAGTTTCTAGCAACTAAAATATCCAAGTAATTCACCAAAGTGAAAACACAAAAAATTGAACAAAATATACTTGGAGAAAAATTTAGAAAAGTGTATGGATGGTTTTAAAGAGATCTAAGAGATCATCACAATATTGTTGGAATCACAAAAATGGAGAAATAGGGAAAAAATTATGAGCTAGGGAGTGAAAACAATATTTCATAATTTGATAGATTATAGAATATACCAGCATCAAAAACTGAGAAAAAAATCAGCACTATTGAATAGTGCTTAGAACTAGCTTTCTAACAATATCTCATTTGCCAAATTTTGATATCATATGTGCAAGTTATGGCCTAAAGAAAAAACTAACTCCTTTAGGTCCAATATTAGATTAATAATGCATTAGTTAATAATTAATTCATCTTTAATAGATTATTAGTCTAATTTATTTTCATGCACTTAAGTTAAACTTAGGAGTTTTTTTAATGTTAACTAGAGATCCTATTATTAGATCATTATGTTTCATCACATATGATGTTGACACTTGTCATGATCTAATACCATTACCATTTAGGGAACTTCTCTTATAAAGTACTCACCCTTCATTGTACAATCATACCAAATCTCATTGATCTCTCTTGATATTCATTGAAGTTTTTCATTTTGTAACTATTTTCTTGTTGAGGAATAGCAAATCTTTATTTTGTAGATCTTTTGTGTGGAAGGTGTATTTGTTTGTTGTTTGATCCTATGTCTTTTCTTTATTCATAATTCTAACATGGTATCAGAGTGTGGATTCAATGAACCCTTTCTTGATTTTTGATTTTTTTCAACAAGGGTTACAGACTTCAGATCTGGAATCTCCATTTTTTTTGTAATTTTTGGAGTTGGAAAGCACAAAAAGGATCTTACCATTGCATTCAAGAGGTCAATTCGATGAATTTTGACTATAATTTTGTCTATCTTGACCGTTGGGAGCTTCTGAAGCAATGTTTTTGCACTAGAACTTGTATGAACCCTATACGGTCATATTGTGCACATAGTTCAAATAATATTCAAAATAGCATAAGGTTGATTTTCTTTTTAAATCCTTTTATTTAGAAATTCAAAAAAAAAGGGGTTCTTTTCAAAAAAAAATTGTTGATTATTTTTTTTAAAAGGGCGTGCAATAATAGGGGTATCCACAGGGTACCTATGCATGCAAGCCCCTGCAAGCTCCATGCCTTCTAATGCCGACATCATTAATGTCTTCTAAAGCTGGTGATATTAATCTCAATTAGTGGCAAGCACCCAGCTCGTTGATGACCTTTAATGTTGATCGACGGTGGCCTTGCCCCAATAGCTTGTCCCTTATCTATACCAACGATTGATTTTTTTGGAGAATTTCCTGTTTTCCAATAGATATTTTTTTGTCTAGCATCAACACCTCCCCAAGGAATATTTTGAGTCCTTTCTCCATATTCTAGCCAAATATTTTTCAACATTTTTTTTCAATCAATCATGTAAATTTTTCCAACAAAGGGAAATATTCCCCTAAATATTTTGTTAACATCATAATTTGGTATGATAATACAATGAATGATAATTTTTTTATTGGAACAACCCTAAATGATAAATGAATTAAATCATGATAAGTGTCAACATCCTATGTGATGAGACAGAATGATCTAATAATAACTCTCTAGTTAACATAAAAAAAAAGTACTCCTTTAAGTTTAACTTAAGTGCATGACAATAAATTAGACTAATAATCAATTAAAGATTAATTAATTATTAGCTAATGCATGATTACTCTAACACCCCCTTAAGATAAACTTAGGGAGTAGCTAAAAACCCTTAAAAACTAATGCATAAAAAGTAAATAATGAATCATAGGTATCGATAGGCAAGGCTTGATGAGATACCCATGTACAAACAATCTATTCTCTCACAAATGGAGAAAAGGAGAAAACCACATGGGAAAAACTATTCTCCAAAAGAGAGAAAAGCGAATGAAGGACTAAAAAATCCTCCAGACTAATGTCCTAAAAAAGGAACATGAAGAACATTGTTGAAGCACAAAGTTGTAGACGACTGTTGAATGATGATTGTTATAGTACTAAAATGAAAAATCTCCTCTAAAATAAATGATGATCAAGATCAAGAAGACAAGAATCTACATGAGTACCCCTAATGATACTACTCGAATCAAATGGAAAACTAAAAAAACCATTTGGAACTCAAAGATATAAATGGCACAAGTACCAATAGTCTGAAGAATACCTGATCAAATGAAAATGGAAGGTCACCTCCAAAAATAGGAATTCAAGAATGCCCATATGGTAAATGCCCCATCTCACTGAAATGCATGGGTAATCAGCCGCTACATTCATCTAATAAATAGGAACAATAATTAGATACATAGATCACTCCAAAACAAAACTAAAGAAGCATTAGCACTGTAAGTGGTAGAATGGAAACAAGTTAAACAATGCATCTACACTTCTAAATGGGACATTGCATCTAAAGTTCAATAAATTTAAACTAATTTAAACTAAAAAGCTTCAAAAATCTATCCTATTGCTCTCTAACTCTAAAGATTTCTCTAATCTACTTAGCTCTCAGATTTGTAAGCTAATTAAACTATTGAAATGACACTTAGAGAATGAGAAATGAACTAATTCTATTTCTATGTGATTAAATATGCAAATCTATTGTAATGGCAGCCATGGTACAAATGTTGGATGCTTGATTGCTACTTGATGGATGCTGGATGAATGCTTGAATGCTTGATTGCTTGGATGCTTTGATGCTTGGAAAACCTGCAGAGTAAGATTGCACAAGTTGGGATCCATTTCCTGTAGCCAAGAGGTATTTATAGCTTTCACAGCAGCACAATTGCACAGGAATACGGGATGAGGGGCTGTAATTCCATCTGGAGAATTCAAAGGTATGGGATGAGAAGATGGAGCTGATCATGGAGAATGGTTTCTCCCCATGAAAACACTAGGCAAGAAGAGAGGGAGGATTGATGGAAGAAGATTGAGAGGACTTCCTGCAAGTTTGTCCCCGAAGCTCTTCCTGTGAATGGAAGTGCCATTAATCAAATTTTTGAAAAATTTAATTTTATTGGTGAGTGAATAGTGGTAAAATTTATGCATAAATTTAAATATTTTAATTTATTTAAATTTAGCAAAAAGAGGTTTTGAATAATTTAATAAATCAAACTATAGGGTTTGTTTATTAAATTAAAACAAAAGGACAATGATAATTAAATAAAAGATTTTAAAATATCTTTATTTAATTAAGAAGAAATGTGATGAGCCAATTAAATAACACAAATTATTTAAGTTTGTGTATTTAATTTATGATAAAATTATAAAGGAAGTAATAATGATAATAATTAAATAAAACAAAGTTTTTAATTTTGTTTATTTAATTAGAAAATAGAAGAATTAATAAATGAACTTAATATAAATAAATATTTCTATTTATTTACTAAGTAGAAGAATTTAAGATTAATTAATCAAATAAGTCGTATTCAATTAATTAGATTCTCGGACCATTTTAGGTGTCTACGTTTCTTTGAAGTGATGTGTTTCACATTGCTTGAATGAACTACGGTACTGATATTAATGAAAGTTTTAAAGCATACTTGGACTTACTCCACATTGAATTTGAAATGATAGTGATATATATGCCCCTCGGAGATAAATTGATGAATTTTGGATTTTTATGATTTTTCAAAAATTTGAATTTTTATGATGTTTTGATGATGAATTGGCGAAGAAACAATTTATCTCCTGACAAAATTGTTCAAAAATGCCCCTGTGATAGATAAGAATTAATTCCTCAGAAGGAAAAATAAATAAATCCTGTAAAAATCCTCCTATAAAAGCTCAAAAGGTCAATTTCAAAAGTCATTTGTGCATTTGACTTTGACAATCTTGTGATAGTGACCCTTAGAGTATCAGAGCTTCAGGATGCCGATCCCTTTCCACACCCACCGACTCAAGCGTGTGTGCTGTCACCAGCGTCCGTCCGACTATGGACCTCCGGTATGTACGCCAAACCTTCTTTGTAATTCGCGCCCATATTTTTGATGCCTTTTTGCACATTTTTATTTTTTTAGCGTGTGGTAGATGCGGTGTAGCGCGTCACTGACCTGTTGTAGTGCGCCATAGTTTTAGCGCGCCCATTGAATTTTGTAGTGCGTCCATGCATTAGGGTAGCGCGTCAGGAGTTTTAGCGCGCAGGGTTGTTTTTGTAGTGCGTCCATAAGATTTTGTAGCGCGCCAAAAATTTTAGTGCGTCCAGTCAATTTTGTAGCGCGCCCATAAGGTTTTGTAGCACGTAAGAATTTTTAGCGCGTATGGTCAATTTTGTAGCGCTTGGGAGAATTGATTGATGAAACATTGTGTATTTTGATTTTTGTCGATTTGTTGGTGATTCCATCTAGTTTAGTTTGATGTTGACTAAATAAATGGTAAACGATCTCATGATGAGCGAGATTCATTGATTTGATAATTATGACCCTCATGATAGGCGAGGAATAATTGAGAATGTTTGAAAGAATGAACCTGATTGATAGATGAGGGTTCTTTCTTGATAAATTGATCGTTTGATAGGTAAAAGCATAATTTTTAGTAATTGATAACCTCGTGATGTTGGATATGCTTATTGATAACATATTGATCTGTAAAATGTTCTGTTTGTATGATAACAGGAGCATTTAGATGTTATTCAGGTGCGAGAGCAGTTCCCGTGGCCCTTTGATATG
>VDFB02183770.1:0-22795 GCA_007258455.2 Sequoia sempervirens
ATCCCATATACAAATTACACTATTTTAAGAGTGTATGGTTCCATGGTTGCACCTCACTTGTTACCAATATTTTTGCTAGAGAGAATTGGATTTCTTGAGGTTATGTGGAAATTGGGAAGTGTGGAAAATGAACATCTGCTAAATTAAGGAAAAGGTACATTTTTCCTTTCTATACATGCTTTTCTAATTTTTTTATGACTAAAGGAGGTTGGAATAAAATACTTGATGTACTCAAAGCCTACCACATGAAAAGATCAGTGGAGAGGTTCATATATGATCCCTAAGGTTTCATGGCCCAGTTGAAGGAAAGGAACAACAACTACAAATATGTACACATGTTTCAATATCCCAAGTATGTGAAAAGAAATGTGTTCAACATTTTGGAACAAGAAAATAAAAGAGCAAGGTGGATTGCCTTCAATAAAATGCAAAGAAAGATAAAGAAAGAAGAACCTGATTTCAAGGTTCTTCCTGAGATTGATGATGTAATACAAAAGTTGAAACATGTATCCAAGAGTAAGGATAAGAAAGATGATGTAGATCCTACTCCCTATGAACAAGAGGAGAACAAGCATCCTTCTCCTATTGCACAAGTACCATGACCATCTCCTCCAAGGCCAACAAACCCTAAAATTTTGGACATTGATTTTCCACCTCTTAGTGCATCACTACCAAAAGAGCCACTGTTGGAAAAGCCAAAGGTTGAAGTGACTAGTCTAGTGGACTATGCTGATGAAGACTCTAATGATGGAATTTGGGTATTAGAGTAAGAAATGTAAGAAGGAGATATCATTACACCACTAATGAGGGTGACACAACAATTGGGCAAAGTTGATATCACTAGGCTCAAAGGAAAAGATGATATGTAGGTAGAAGCATGTACAAAGTTTTTAGATGATGAATCATTTGTAAATTCTCAGGATTTTATGGAATTTTCATATAGATCTAAAAGAGATGAATATGTAAATAGCTTAGCTATAGAAAGAAGTCTTCATCTAAAACTACCTAATCCCACCATCCAAACAAAGGTATTGAATGAAATGAGAGAAAAATTCCAAAAGATGACTACAAAAGAGGGTTGAGAATTGGTAAGAAATAGTGGCATTTTGTTGCTTCCAAAATTGGATTTAGCTTCTTTCATAGCCTTTGATGCAATAAAGAGATGTGATATACCTCTCTAAAATTTAGAAGAAGAGGTTGCAATTACATTATAGGGGTCTTCTTTCAATGAACAATGGGATGCATTAGCTATCTCTTCTCTAGCCCTGAGTACAAGGAAGCTTGACATTGCTGATGCTACAACTAGCCAAAGTGGAGGCTTGATAATAAAGAGGGTGTTAGAGACATCATCCCTAGAGGTAGAAAACATGTAAGTACATGGTGCAAAATTCACAAGGGACATTGTAGAATTTGTATCTACTGAAAATCAGAAGCTTGGGATAGAATATAATGATTTTTTAGTTAAATATGGGAAGCTTGAACAACACAATATGTAGATAAAAATAAAGGTAGCTTTATTGGATGATAAGTTACAAATTTTGTAATCAGGAAAGCATAAGAAAACTGATGTTGATTCCCCTATTGCTTCATTAAAAGTTGAGCTCCTTGAATTTACCACTGAAGTGATTTCCTCATGGGAAATTATACCATACAACATGGGAAATGTTCTTATTTCAATAATGGAGCTTGGTACATCAAAAATTCCACATATTGAAGGAGACATCAATAGGGAAGAATTTCTCAAGCAACTAAATGAATATAAAGAGAAAAGTGATAATCATGATAGGGAGGTTTATAATAGGAACATGGAGATTGTGACTATAGTATTAGAGCATTTGACCAAAAGAGACAATAAAAAATTGAATAGTATTCACTATAGTTATTCATCCATTGTGGTTGCTATAAATAATTTTGATAATGACAGAGACAGAGATATTCCACTTATGGAAGCATGGATCCCTAGGATGAGGGAATTGATATTGATGTCAATTGGATCTAGGTAGGATGGAAACCCACATGAAAAGCTTAAGCCCACAATTACTCTTGTAAGTAAGATTGAGGGATATAGGGGAAATATTGAACCTTTAGAGAAAAAATAAGAGATTTGGTGAAATCCTTTCATGAATCACATCATGGCCACCTTTAATATATTCTAAGGGATGCTGGTAGTATAAAAACCCTATAGGAATGGAAAGATGAAACAAATAAAGTTATTTCAGATTAGGCAATTTCAATTTGCAAAAAATATGATATGGGAACACTGAAGAAAAATATGGATGTGTTGGATCATATAGAGACTATCTTGCTAGAATTTGACAAGGAAGCTAACCAAATTTTCACCAAGTATGTGCCTTAGAGATAAAATGCAGATGAGGTCATGGATTTCAACTGGCCTACTAAAGAAGAATTTCTAGCATGGAGAGGCATATACTTGGTGGGGATAGTGGATTAATAAGAAATGGTGAGATGGTGTTTTAAAATTTTTGATTCTAAATTCTACAATCATAATGAATAATGGATAGGTGAAAGTGCATTGCATAGCCTAGATTTAGTATATATTAGGCTTTTGATAAAATATAGAAATTATATTGCATCTTCTTCAAATTGAATTGATGATAGGGCTGAAAATGTGGAGTTATCTTTTTTCATTTCTTTTCTATTTATTCAATGTTGTCTTTTTTTCCACTTGGTGTGTTTGGACACAAATTTTGAGGTAATTGTTTGAGACACATTTTGAGAATTGGACTAAATCTCCAATGATTAATGAAGAATACTTTTATTTCACACATTTTTCCCACCTCTTGGGATGTTGAATAACTTAAAAAGGAACCTTTATTGTAGTGTTCCAATAGATTATTGACATGTGTACTCTCTGTACTAAGGATTTTTTTCTCCTTTGTTTCTATAAAAAGGAATTTAGGGCTAGAAAGTAGGGTATTCATTGTTTTTGCAATCAAAATTATGAATTGTAAAAGGAATATCAAGCATGTTTCAAGTTTTGTCTTAAGTTCATAGTATATTTTTTATGTATGCAATTTTGATAACAATATAGAAAATACAATGCAAAGTGATACCAATTTCATCACTATTATCTCTCCTGTGTACTAGTTTTATAAGTTATGAGTGAAAGTAATCAAGGATCCTTGTTTTCATCTCTATTGTTTCTCAATGGATGTTTAATTTCATTCTTTCTTATTAGTTCAATGAATTAATGTAAAGGCTTTGATAAGATTGTTAACTTATAAGAATTAGGTGCTTGACTATTTGTAAGCAGTGATGATCATGAATGTAATAGGGGAATATTGTAATTTAATGCTTCTTGAGATTTTATATTACTATTTTTGAGTTGTTATGACAATGCATAGGTTGATATTAAATTTGTGCTTGAGATAAGGTAGTAGTTCATGCAAAGTATTCATTATTTAGTTTATAGGTTGATTCATCAACTAATCAATTTTATCTCACAAACTTTCAAATGAGACTAGATTAGTTATTTTGTGTTGATTTTTTTTATTCTCATACTCTAAGTGTAGGATATAAATAAATGAGATGCCAACTTGTTTTCAATACTACATTGTTGAGTAATTGTATGATGATTATATATTTTATAAAATGTATTAAAATAGTAATCATTTAAATTCTTAAGCATACATTATAAGATCACCCTCCTGGGTTTCATAGAGCCCATAGTGTAGGAGTAGAATTCTTGCAAATTTTACTCATTTGTTGGCCAATCCCTTTAGAGTACTATTTATTGGAAATGAAAAAGTCCATAGGTATTTCTAAAGATGATGCAAGAGCATCCTTGGTTCATCGCAATCTCGCATCAACCAAAATATTTTCATTTTAGTTTTTTTCTAGTTTAGTTCTTGTTTATTTCAAGTTGGTAGATTCAATACATCGTCATATTTTCTAACTGAGCCTTGCGGATCTATATTTTCATCATGCAAATGTTCAGAACTTCTTATTAGGAGGATTTCCTCAACATAACATCTCAACCAAAAATTCTTATCAAAATCTTATCACTCAACCTAACAATCCATTTTTCTTGACAATCATCAATCTTTGAAATATCAAATTGAATAGGAGGCCACTTCATAGGAAAGAGAGATTGCAAACAACAAAAGAGTCCCATAACCCTCCAACTTTTCTTTTCAAAACCTAGTCAAAACTCATCATGGGGAGCTAAAAACTAAAATGCATGTTACCACATGTCAACTAAATATATCTACTAGGGGGTTTAGCATGAAAACCAACTGGCTCTGAATTATGACCCTCCAAAGTACATAAATTCGGCATACTTTTTAGGGGCACTTTTGAGATGCAAAGCAAAAATTTTGACATGGGAACTTCAAATTTGAAAATTTTGAAGGTTCCATCATAAGCTTTACAACCAAATATTCTGAGATGTCTCATCAAAGGATTTTGAATAGACCACACCTCCATGGTTTCTTTCCAACAAGCATTGATGTAGGAGATCTATTGATTAGATAACATTTAGTGGCTACTACTTCAACCTAGAATTTATGCTCAAGGCTAACACCATTAAACATAGTCCTAGCCCTCTCCATCAAAATTCTATTCATCCTCTCTACAACTCCATTTTTCTATGGAGTGTAGGGTGTTGTCTTTTGTCTCTCAATCCTTTTCTCATTACAAAACTTGTCAAAATCTATGGAGAAATTCTCACCACCATTATCAATCCTCAAACACTTAATCCTTCTACTAGTATTATTTTCTACCAAGGCCTTAAACTCCTTAAACTGACTAAAGACTTCAACTTTACTTTTGATGAAATAATTTTTTTTCCTTCTACTATAATCATATATATAAGAAACAAAATATACATATTTTGATAATGAAGGAACATTTAGAGGACTAAAAACATCTAAATGTACATAGTCCAAAACCCCAAAAGACTTGTGAGAACTAGATTAAAAATAAACATGGTGTTGCTTTCCATAAGGGTATGTGCAGGATCATGATGGGCCAAAAAGTGGCAATATTATGGGTATTTGTAGGGTATGTGGTGTGCTTTTTAACTTAAAATTGATGAAGCAAAAAGGATTTTTAGAGGAGATTCTCAGCTTTCCACCAATATAAATTATTCTTTAATTTGATTTTAATAAATAATTATTATTCATTTTCTATTAGAATTATGGCTAAAGTACTAATCAATAGGGTGATTGAAAATATCGATAACTTTCAAATGGTATACATTTTTGAATCTGAAACATGTGTCACATTCTATGCTTCACATACTATAGGATTAAAAAATAAAAATAAATTTCATGAATTTTTACCAAGTTGATTATTAGACATCGGAGTTTTTATATTTTTAAAATTTGTAATAAAAATTTATAATTAATTATTTACTTAGAAAAATTACAAAAATATGCATCACATCTAGACATGAGTCCTCTACTTATATATAAAATATTATAAAAAAATTATCATTTTATTATGGTTATGGTGGTGACAATACTACTTTTTTTCCCGAGAATTTAAGTACTACTACATTGAAATTTCAAATTTTCACCAAATAGATTTTATTTATTTTTAAATAAACCTAGTAGTTTAGAAACTACATCCAATTTTCTATAGATTCTATTCTTACATTTTTGAAATAATATAGATAACTTATTCAAATTTTTACATCAATATTTCTAACAGGATTTTTCTAATTTTTGCCACTTAAGGGCCTATTTTTTCCATGATGATCCACATGCCTATATACCTAATGTAAAGTTTGAATTTGAGATTTCAATCATCAAGGCCTTCAAGAAGACTCTTATTTTTCTAGGTTCAAATACCTTTCTCACCAAGGTAACCAAGTCTTTGATTCCATAACATTGTCTTCTTTGTATGAAGCTTCATTTCCGTGGAATGAGCACCCTTAGGTGCCCAAAATACATGGTCATCAGATGTAGCTACAACATGCTTATTATTTGCACAATCTGATGGTGAGGATGAAGAATCTAAAGGCCTTTGCTTTGGTACATTAGAAGAACTATTGTACTGTATAGTGCATTCATCAAGCTAAAATAGGGTTCCAATACCAACCCCCTTAGCCAACACCATGCCCCTCTAGGAATCTTGCATCCTTCACCAGAGAAAACAACTTGTACTCCTAAATCATTTAGTTTACTTATAGAAAGGAGGTTTCATGCTAAACCTTGGATATGCAAGACATCATCAATCTGCTTCTCTCTCCCACTAGGAAATCTAATGTTGACTCTTCCATAGTCAGTGATCTTTAGGTGAGAGTCATCGCCTAGGTATACACCTCCAACATTGAACTCCTCATACTTTTAGAACCAATCTCTATATGAATTCATGTGAAAATATGCACCAAATCTACCAACCACACATCATTTTATGCATGGGCTTCCAAGGCTACAATAAATGATTCTCCATCACCTTGGGATGATTTCTCAGATTCAAATTCAAAAAAGACTTATTTTTCTTCATCTCCTTCTTGCAATATTTTTGAATGTGACCAACTTCACCACAATTCCAACATTTTTCCTTAGAATTCTCACAAGAGACTTTGACTTAGATTTATTGTCTTTATTTTTCCTTCTCTTTTGGTCTACCATGGATAGCAAGGGCCTCCTTAGCCATCTTAGAAGACTTCATTTGCATCTATTTAGATAATAATGAGGAAACAACCTCATTCATCTTAAAGATAGAAGTAGTTCTTCCAATAGCCTTTACTAGATTATCTCAAGAATCTAACAATGAACACAAAAAGAGCATGCAATGGTCTTGTTCATCTATTTTATATCCAAAAAAACCTAGTTATGCAACCAACATGCTAAATGGATTTAAATTATCTACAATAGATCCTTCATCTTCAACTTTTATAGACTAATGTATCTTCTTTCTAAGGAAAGGGTTGTTTACCAAATATTTAGCTTGGTAGATATCACCAAGCTTCTTCCACAAAGAAGCATATTTTTTCCCTTCATAGAAATTCAAGAGGAAAAAATTAGCTTAACAAAGTCTAGTAAGACCCTTGGATTTCCTATCTATGAGATACCAATCTTGTTTTTTCATTCCTAATGGTTTGGTTCCAAAATAGTAGCACATAAGTCACGTTCTACGAGCATGTCCTCCATTTTGAGCTTCCACAACTAAAAATTACCACCATTAAACTTTTCCTTCTCAATCCTCACAAATGTGCTTGTCATCTCTTTCATATAAAAAGGTCACCAAATACACACTTTTGCAAAAATCTTACTGAAATAAAGATTAGCTCAAAAAACCCTTCTACTCAACAAAGGAACTAAGGATGGATAGGCTTTGATACCGACTTAAAGGAAACTAGGTGAGTAGAAACAACATCCTACACTAATCTAACTAGGGAAGAGTTACATAATTTTTATTTTAACAACTTTATCAGTTACAAGAGAAGCACATAAAGAATAAAGGAAATAAAATATCAAGTAAGCAAATATAACTTACACTATATATACATGGGGAAAAATATTTTGGGTAAAAAACACCACCCTTCTAAAGCACAGTACTTCTATATTACTTCAAATAGGAGTTACAACATAGCCTAACTACAAAGATTCTACACAAGTGCTTCATCACAAACACTTGTTATGGAGTTAACCCGGTAGCACTTTGTTACCTGAAAAAAAAACAATGCATTAAACAACACAAGTCACATAATAAATAGAGTGATATAAGCTTCAAGAAGAATCTAGAAGGTGAGGGGCATCCAAATTTACATGGAACAATATCCAATGCTTTAGACATGCATTTGGACACATGTAACATATTCCCTTACACCCATTACAATTGTCATACATGAAAATATTCTCTTTGAAGCTTGGGCTCCTAGAATAGGCTAAAAATAGCTTATGGTAGATGCCTTACAACTATCATATAATATTTCCTAAAACTACATGTAAGAGAAGGGGACCAACCATGTTCAAGGCCCTAATTCACAGAGGGCCAAGAGCAGAAGGATGCCCTAACTTACCTCATCTTAACAAGGTGTTAGGGAATGGAAGACGAGAATGATGAGGATTGTAAAGTCCTTCAACCACTCTATGGACTTGAAATGCAAGATGGGGCTAGGAAAGCTAGTTTTTGTGTTCAACACTATGCCTTAGGGAGCTTTCTACCTGTGGATGAAAGTGTGCTCATAGGACGACAGTGTAGTGTTCTGGTGCCTCTCAAGTGCACTGGTGTCCATATGACCAGACAACTAAAGAGACAAGGTCAAACCTAAGAAAATAATATAACAGCCTAGCTAACTACTACTAAAAGGCCAAAATAATGTGAGTAAGTAAACACAATACTCTCTAATATGATAAATTCAAAATATGAGATTTAGGGTGGCAAGAAGGATCTCACAAAGAAACTTGTTCACCAACTAGCTCCTTGAAAGCACATTCACCTACATAGAAAGAGGAGACAAATGTTGGGTGGTTGTATAGGGTTCTACCTCAGTCAAACCATTTTTTAGGTGTTTCCACCTCCACAGATAGCCAATAAAGTGAGATAAAGAGAATAATGTAATGAAGATCACTAAAGCACTACAAAGCAATAAATGTGCTTACTCTACCCAGAAATAGAGGAGAGGAATGGGAAGTTTACCACCTCCACCAAAAGCACTCAAGGCTAATGAGGGAGAGATTGAGGGTACTTGAGCCTTTGTTGCGATGGTGTGGTCCCAAACTTTCTCTACCAAAGTGATGGAGTGAATCTATTGCTATAAATGGAGTGGAAGAGTGTTGTTGGAATGCTTGATAATCCTAGAAGTGAATGAAAGAGTGTGAAGAATATTGCTTGAAGTTATGAAAAAAAAGATTGAAGCATGTAGAAGGAGGTAATTTTAAGAGGAGATGAATAAAACAACCATATTCGAGTTAGTCAACCAAAGAGGACATTACAACTTGACCACGAATGAGAAGTGTAATGCCTCTGTAGATTCAACCACAAGAATCTGCTATGGATGTAAGCATGTCACATGGATGTCTATGTGTTGAATGGGTGTCCCCAACAAAACTTCCTCTCCACCAACACTCAAAATGGGTGCCAAGTGTAGTGAAAGTAGTGGGCTTAGGTGTAATTAAGCCTTCAAACCTGGTTTTCAAAGTTGAAAAGGTGAGTGCTGGGAATTTGCATAAGGGTCAGAATTCACTCTTTATGCATTTCCTCCCCCCACTCCTAGCTTGCTAATATACCCAATGAGTGCTTTGCAAAGTAGGATCAAGGAAGAAGCACAGAGAGTAATGAATTGAACCATCAAGGGAAGCACTCATTATCTCCAACAAACTTGAAGGCAATAAGTAACAAGTGGAGGAAAATGATATTTCTTGAATCATGAAGTTGAATATTCCTTATGCACTGTGGACCTACAAGGAGGAAACCCCAAGATCTCTCTCATGGAGGAAGTGAGGAAAGTGACCTACAGACCCACAAACCTAGAGGGAAGGCATTCTCCAAGATCTCTCACATGAAGAATACCCAAGGAAGTACCCTAAAAACTCGTAGAAATATAGGGAAGGTATTCTCCAAGATCTCTTGCATGAATAATACCCAAGGAAGTCCACATGCTCATAGACCTACAAGGGAGCCACCCCCAAAATATCTCATATGGAGGAAGCTCAAAGGAAGTACTGTATAGGATCTCAATCCTACAAGGAGGTATCCCCAAAGATATCTTACATGGAGGAAACCTAGGAAAGTGGACTCCATAGAGTCAAGAAGTGGCCACGTGGGGAAGTGAGTGAATAGTCATGCAGACTGTTGACAATTTGGAAGAGTTTGAAAGTGGTCCCTTGGGAATCCATCATGAAGAAGGGGGTCCACTCAAGGGACACATCATTTGAAAATAGATATTCTCTTTCTTAGAGAAATTCATCATTATGGGATCCTTTTGAAATATTTTCACTTCATCAATGAATTCAAAAGGAAGAATATGCCCCCACGCAAGGGGAAGATCAATGTTGTTCCCACTTCAGAGGAAGGTTTTCAAGTACTTTCTTTAAAAACCCATGATAAAGGAAACATGTTCTCCTAGTGTTCCAAGTTGAGAATTTGATTATGAAGAAAGGTTTGCAAATACTTTTGAGAAAATATTTTTCTTGCAATGAATGTATTTTCTAAAAATTGAAATATTGAAGAAAAGGCATTGTCACACATGAAAGGGACAACTCAAGAAAAGAAAAGAGAAAGATAAAGAGAGAAACACAATTAAAGGGAATGGGGATAGGTTGATATTTTGGGGTCACAATTTCTCATAAATAAATATATGTATGCATAGTAATAATATATAAATAAACTATCATCAACCCCCTACTATATCAGACCATGTGAAGAATGCACAAGAATACAAAGTAAAAATAAAAAAATTGGGTCAACATGGAAGGGAAGCTCAAATTCCCCAAACACATCATGCCAAATTTATAGAAAATAAAGCACAAACATGTAAGAATGATGATGCAAATAGAGGAAGGTGTACAACACAAAAACCATATCTTTATCCAAGCACCAACAAGGGTAACAAGGGTCATCTAGGCACACACAACATGATCATGGGGGAACACATCACAAAACAAACACACACAAGATCAAGAAGAGGCCTCCTCCTAAAATTGATCAACCAAAATGCCATCCACTTCCCACTCTAGATCATCATAGTGTTAAGGAGGACAAGCCTACAGTGATGGGATGTTAAGAGGAGGAGCATCTAATCCTCCTACAATAAGGGATAAGGAAGAAGGCCCCACAAGATCTTCATCACCAAGCTCTTATGGAGCTAGGGTTAGTGAATTCTTGAAGATTGTTGATAAGGTCATAACTTCATCCATAGAGTTAAACATTCACCCCACATGAGCATCATGTTTAACTTCGATGGACAAGGTAGGTTACACCTGAGATTCGCTAATAGGCTCATCGAATGACTCAAGAGTAGTGAAAAACTTAGGGGAAGTCGAGATTGGTTCCGTCACTAGGATAGACCAAGTCAACACAGGAGCACCTTGTGAAGAAGGTGGGCTCCGCTTACATCCTTCATTGCTAGAAGGACCACACTCTACCTTTTGCTTCATTGAAAAAGATGAACTCCCAACATATGAGACTAGAGGTGTAGAGTAAGAGGAAGAAAGAACTGCAGTGGATACAATTGAGGTATTAGTCATATCCATGGGATTTGGGAAAGGATGGATATTCAGGATGGACATCAACAAAGGTGGCTTCACCGAAGGAGTTATGAACACCTGTATCCCCTTACAGTTAGGTGCATTCATCCTCACAATGGTATTCAAAAGTAGTGCAAGACCGAACTAAGGAGAGGTAGAAGGAAGGGGAGAGGAAGAAACTATAGGAGGCCATGAAGTAGGGGTGGTCGTCTCTTTCTCATTCCTTTGTGAGGTAGCCTGCTCAACCAAAAGAGCCTTTCACTAAAACTTGTGCTCATGCATAAGGCAGTTTCTATGACTCTTTGAGCTAGAGGTTAGAGGATGCAAGGGAGTAGATGGCTCTTGCTCAACCATGGTAACAGCCACTATGACCATCCCTGGTGGAGGAATGGATTCCTAAATGGGAGTAGGAGGAATAGGTTGAAGAGTGTTTGAGGGAGTCAGCTCAAGATCCTTGACAATGGGCCTCTTCCCATTCACTACTTTAGCAGCATGAGTGGTAGGAGGCCATGGAAGACCTTATTCCTATTATACTGAATAGGTCTAGGATTTTTTCACATAATATGAAGTTTGAGCACAGGAAGCGTAGGCTTTCACCAAGTGGGCACCATGGGGTTCTCTCATAAGCATAGAACAAAATATAATGACACCACATGAAAGTGAAAAGTGTTAGATTGACTTATAAAAGAGGAAGAAGGAGGATCTTGGAACCACTTCTCTTCTTCCTTCCTACATGCCTTAGTGGCATCGTTCTCAGCTTTTAAGTAAGCCCTATGTGAAATAGCCTAAGCTGAGGGAGGGTATTTCATTTTTGGCCTTAGGAACCCTTTCTTATAATTTTGATATGTTCAGTGTTGAAGGTCCATCCTAGGTGGAAGAGGACCAATAGGTGTAGGCCAAGAGTAGTCCAAGGAGTAGCTACCACAAACAACCAGTGGTCTATAACCAGTGTCATGGATTACATGTACAAAATCCCCATGGATAAATTTTAAACATTTATGCAGGACTGAGGGTATCGTGTTCATCGCTACCAACCAAGAGATACCCAATTTCACCCTACAGAGTGTAGACCCAGGGATAATCTCAAACATGAGTTTCAAAAAATTTGGTCTAACCAAGATTGACAAGAAAATACTACCCAAAGGGGGCATGCAAATTTTGTCATGTGTGTGGATGGTGCTCACAAGAGCATCATACCCATCTTTATGTAAGAATTTGATCAACATAATCTTCTTGGTTATTATGTTTACTTGTAACATCAGATCAACAAGAATACCCACTATGATGTTCCCATTGATGCACACAAGAATATAGAGAGGAGATGGTTACTTGTTAAAATCCATCAGTAGGTCCTATGAAGTGAAGGTTATACCAGTACCATTATCCACAAGCTATGTTAAGGGGATAGGTTGATGCAAGGAATAGGCCATTTCACACTATATGATACTCTCACAAAGTCCTTAAAGATTAAAGGATAAGATGGTGACCCAATTAAGGTTTTGTTACACAATACCTTCAAAACCTTCTAGCTATGCCAACTAAGGGTCACTAGTTGGGTTGTAAGGTGACAACCTCACAACACTCACACCTACAACACTCCTAGAGTATGAGGAAAGGAACTATCAATATTGAAAAATAGAACCAAAATGGTTCTTGTCAAGTTCACCAAAAATGTAAGAGAGGGGGACCAACCACATTCAAGGCCCTAGGTCATGGAGGGTGAAGAGCAAAAGGCTACCCTAACTCACCCTAGCTTAACAAGATGTTGGGGAATGCAGGATGATAATGATGAGGACTATAAAGTCCTTCAACCACTCTATGGAACTAAAATTCAAGATGGGTCTAGGTGAGCTAGTTTTTAGGTTCAACACTATGCCTCATGGAGTTCTATTCCCAAGGAAAAAAGTGTGGTCTTGGGATGATAGCATGGTACACTAGCATCTCTCAAGTGCACTAGCATCCATACAACCATACAACTAAAGAGACAAGGTCAAACCTAATAAAACAAGATAGCATCCCAACTAACTATTACTAAAGGGCCAAAATAATATGATTAAGTAAACAAAATACTCTCTAATGTGATAAAGTAAAAATATGAGAGGGTGGCAAGAAGGATCTCACAAAGAAACTCATTCACCAACTATCTCCTTCAAAGTGAGTTCACCTACACACAAAGAGGAGAAAAATGTTACATAGATGTATAGGGGCTTACCTCATTTAGACCCTTGTTTAGGTGTTTCAACCTCCATAGATAGCCAAGAAAGCGAGATAAAGAGAATAATGTAATGAATAACACTAAACCACTACAAAATAGTAGAATCCACTTACTCTACCAGAGTAGTAGGGGGAGAGGAATGGGAAGATTACCACCTCCACCAAAAGCACTCAAGGATGATTAGGGAGAGATTGATAGTACTTGAGGCTTTGTTGCAATGGTGTGGTCCCAAACTTGCTCTATTGAAGTGATGGAGTGAAGTTGTTATTGCAAATGGAGTGCAAGAGTGTTGCTGGAAAACTTGAGAATGCTAGAAGCAAATGCAAGAGTGTGAAGAAGATTGCTTGAAGGTATAAAAAAAAGGTTGTGAAGCATGTAGATGGAGGGGATTTGAAGAGGAGATGGAGAAAACATCCATATTTGGGTTGTTTGGCTGAAAAGGGCATTATAACTTAACCACCAATGAGAAGTGTAAATCCTTTGTAGATTCAGCCATAAGAATCTTCTAGGGACGTAAGCACATTGCATAGACATTTATGCATTGCATGGGTGTCCCCAACAAAAATTCCCCTAATGATGATCAAAATAGGAATCAAGTGGAATGTGAGTAGTGGGATTAGGTGTAGTTAAGTCTTCAAACTTGGTTTTCTAAAGAGGAAAAAGGAAAAAGGAGAATTTGCATAAGGGTTATAAATTCAGTCTTATACACTACCATACAATTTGTCATAGGATCCATAAAAGAATCTATCATAACTAGCTAAAAATAGCCAATTCTCTTACATCCTGTCATAACCATCTCGGGTGCCACCTTTCTCCATGCATTCAAAGATGCCTTATGAAATTTCATAGAATCTATCATATGTCATAGATTCCAAAGTGGGATGCCTATGTCCACATGGGATGATGATGTGTCATTTAATCACCTCCAATAGGGATGCCACCTAGTTGGTAGGTCCCAAATGACATGATACCATCTAGGCATTGAAATAATACACATAAATACATTAATTAAATCAAATAAATCAATATTAGGACTCTAAGGTTGAGACACCATAATCCCAATAGCATGGAGCTAGTGGAGCATTGATGCTTGGACAGGGTTCTTGAAGAAATTTCAACTAGTGGTTGTGCAGAATTTGGCCTAGAAATATGAATTTTGTGTCTTCACCTAGAACAATATTTGGTAACTAGGTTAGGGTTGGTCTATTTTCTATGTTGGTCAGTGTTGTCTAGTTTGTGAAATTTTATGTTTTCTTAGTGTTTGGGTGTGTTAAAATTTATAATAGTACATTTTATATAGGTGTTTGGGTTGGGTTTTAAATATAATGTCCTAATGTTACAGTATAGTATGTTATACAAGTAATTTGTTTGAAGGCTTCAACCTTGCATGGTCATTTTGTAACATATTTGGTTTGGTCTGGTCTTTACAGTCTTCAATGGTGGACTCTGTCAAATATAGCCTTGAGCTAGTTTTGTATTAGCTTTTTTTAAATCAATATAAAAACTTGATCTTACCTATAAAAAAAAACAATAAATTAAAATTTTAATATAGAACACAAAATAAAATTAATTATAATAATAAAATAGTAAAAATATTTTAGTAATTATAATATGAATATTAATAATAAAATGATAAAAATAGTTTAAAATAAAAATATTATTATTAATAAAAAATAATAACAATATATAGTATTTTTTTATAGGTAAACACTTTTGATTGGAGTTTTGAACTAGTGAAGCCAAAAACTATAGGATACCTCATCCTTGGAAAGGATGTCCTACAATAGCCACTCCCACAAGCATGGTAGCCTAGCAAGGGCACATAGCTCGTGAGCCCACTAGCCTAGTGAGGGGGTGGACCTCAAGCCCAAAGGCCTGGCCCAAACACCAAGGGTCAAGTATGAAGACTTGACACCCAATGTGGCCCCAAACTCCAATGTCACCACACAAAACTTCAAACTAGGGAACAAGTTTGAAGAATTGAACCCTGGTGGCCACAACAACAGCACAACCACTCATTTGTTGCACTACAGGCTCATTCCCATAATAACAATATAATATTAAAATAATAATATTAATATAGTATTTCTAATATTAATAATATAAATATATTAATATTTTTTATATATAAAATATAATACTATTATTAATAGCAATATATAGATATATATATTGGAAAATCACTATCTAAGAGGATAGCGCTCTTCTAATTCCTTTCAAAAATATTGATTACAAATTTTTAGGACATTACATATTCAGATAATCAAACCCGAGCACCACAATTTCAACCTTTTGAGGCAAATCTGAGCATCATATGGTGTTTTCTGACCAAAGGTTTTCTTCTCTTCACCTCAGGCTAATCATTTCCAGTATGAGAAGGATCCAAAGAATATTGCTCTACAACTACTGGGATGTTTTTCCCCCTCATTTCTACCAATTTATATTGGCTAGGAAGATTAATGGCTTCTGGGATTACACAACCCAATGAAGTTGCAATCATCAAGGCTTTAATAACTATAGAAGATGTAACCTTTGTAGGTGAAACTGAAGAATGATCCCCATGAGGGGGAGGTGAGGTAGGAATGCTTTCCTTTGTAAACTCTAAATGGTGTATGAAATCCTTGGGTGGATTGGATGGAATGGTATAGTGTTGGGTTTTAGCTCCAATCCACCAAGTTGATTTGCTTGATTTTAAGTTCCCAAATTGTGATGGATATAACATTAGGAGAAGTGTTTTTTTTATATGAATTTCATGCATCTGAAAGCTTTTTTTTCATAATCAATCAATTGTCTCATGCATCTATTACCCACCTTTCACAAAATCTCAATAGGGAAACCATTGGAAAAATCCATTTCAACACATATTCTAGCACATGTTGAATTTTGATAGTTAATAGTTTCTTCAAAAGAATAGTGGTACCTACCAAGACTATTTCCAATAACCCTCAAGAAATCTAGTTCCCAAAATTGAATGGGGACATATGATAGTCTTACGCACAAAAATCAGTGGTGAAAATTTCGATACAACTCGAGTTAAAATTAGGAAACTAGGGTTTCATACATAGAAAATAAATCTCCTTGGTAGATCCATGGACCATTTTCTAGCACCAACTCCTCGTCATCTTGTGAATAAAAATCTAAAATTAAAAACCCCTTTTTCATAGGGATAAATGATTATTTATCCTTCTTTGAATTCCTTCCATTTGTTTGAGACCCAAGCATGCAATTCACATAACTTTGGACAAGTCTTTATAAACCGACATATTAGGGAATTGTCAAACAAAAACCCCTCCCTATCTAAAGTTGTGCTATCCAAACAAACCTTTTATTTTTTTATGGAGGGACGAACAAGAAAGTGCAAGCATAGTTTGGCATTGGTGATAATAATAGTGATGATGGAATGTTGAGGACCCTCATCATTGGTGTCATGCCCTAACCCCTTATCAGATCACCAATGGCATTGGCATTGTGGGTTTCTACAATGTTGCAAATCCAAATTCCTACCCAAAAGAACATGGGAATAGTCTTGTGCCATTTCATTTGGGAGAAATGCCTTACAAATGCTAAAAGAGCCAATGACATGGTCATTTGATCTTCCAGGGCCTATAGAAAATGGAGTAGTGTGTGCCATCTCTTTCAACATTAATAACAATATACAATTATTATATAATAATTTAATATAATATTAAATAAGATTTTGTATATTTGATTTATTATATATTTTAATTGGTTATATTAAATTATAATAATATATTATATTATTATATTTTTGTTATCATGTTTTTTTATTTGTTATTGATTTTTTATATTATATCAAAATGAAACAAAGTGATAAAATGCAACCTCAAAAACTATGTTGGGGATGATGGGTGTCATGCATGAAGTTGGTTGCACTTTTGTGGCCAAATGGAATTTTTTTTTTGAAACAACATAACGTGAGTGCGTTATAACGCGCTCGCGTTATGTTGTTTTAAAAGCAAAAAAAAAAAGTGAAAAGTGTATCATTTTCTGTTTATTGTTTCTCAACTATGCTCGTGGCCAGAAACCCTCACTTTTGTGCTCGCATTCTAGGAGGAAGGATTTCTACAAATTTCATCAACAATAATTGGATTTTCTTTGCAAATATGGTGCCATGATGATGAAGAGGTGTGAGGTAATTATTGTTTGCTATTTGTTTTGAATTTCTTAGTTTGAAATTGATTTTGTTTGTTTTAGGTTAGATTTGATTTTTAAAATTTGTAGGAAATCCTACAAATCCTCAACAAGAAGAGGAGGAAAATCCTCAACAAAATCAACAAATCAACCTCAACAACAAAATCAACCTCCCCACCATCCTCAATACCCTCTGGCACTCAAGAAAATTTGAGGAGTGAAATTGAGAACAATAGAAAACAACTTGAGGATCTTATCAGTAGGTTGAGTGATCCAAATGCTTCAACCACAGAAAGAATGCTTCTAGTAAATTCATTGAAAGACATGTTAAAAAATGTAGATGCAATCACCCAACAAATATCTGGATGGCAAGATAGGAGGCAGACAGCCAGGTCATATTATGCAGACAAATTATCATATAAACAAGTAAGAGATTTAAAAATTACTAAAAGTGATTTGTGCTCTCTATTCACTAACCCTAAAACAAATCAAAATCTTACCCTCAATGCAAAGAGGTTTCCTATTCATTGGTGCCACCACCAAGAGATTAAGAACCATTTTTATGAAAGATGGTATATGGTCTTTGATTACCCACCGTGCAATAATTGTGAAGTCCCCCAATATTTTCTTAGGAAACTATACAGTGAGTTTGTATTGAACCAAATCCCAAATTATTTTGATATGAGGGAGTTTCAGGGGAGAGGTGGGGGGTCAGCACAGGATAGGCCCGGTGCACAGCCGGATCCTACACGATAGGGGAGATGACATCTCGCTAGGCACCCTCCTGAGCAGATTGTGATGCCTGCAGTTGCAAAGGAGAGTGCTGATGTAGAGACTTTGCAGGTGATCACATCCTTGACTCAGAGTGTCATCCACCACACTAGCCCCATTGTACAGCGCAATCCAGGGGAGTCTTTAGGTGGTGGCCTTCGAGGCCATGTGTGTCGATCTTGCGGAGCCACTTGTTCGTATGACCCTACCGGCCCTCAAGAGGGTGCTATGCAGGATCCATATCCTTCTACGCAGCCAGATCCATATGCATCTACGAGGATGGAGAGGGTGGCTGACATTCTGCATGATGCATATGGTATTGACAGTCAGGTAAAATTCAACATGTTCATTGAATTTAGTTTATTGAATTTCTATTGTGAAATGCAAGATTAACTAATTTAGTTTTATTATTTTAATAAAATTGCAGGGTCATAGCGTTGAGCCTGGATATACTAGTCATCAGCCTATTTATTTTTGTAGTACACCTATCAGTGGGGTATGTAAAGTTAGTAAACAATTCTAAATTTAGTACACATGTGTTAATAGCATTGTTTTACGAATGGTATTTTAATATGTTATTTTGGATGTTGAACAGGGTACTGTCGAAGGATTCAAGGGAACACCTTCGAGTGCAAGTAGATTTACTCAAACATTCACAGAGGTAATATAGAATAAAGAGAACTCAACTAATGAATTTTAAGTTTAATCTAGATTTGTGTATATACAGTCATAAGAGTATATGGGTTCACTAGGTTATTATTCAAGCTTTTAAGAATCATCCTACTATGATTGTTTGTCTTAGAATTCCTACACTAGCAAGCTATATATAATAAAAATTTAACATGGAATTGACAAAGGTAGAGCTACATTCTACTCCATCCTATATAATTTTTTGTGATGTCAACGTAACCAAGAATAAGACTATGGATGTCCTACACATGATGTCAATGTAATCAAAAATAAAACTTCTATCCTTGACCCTATCTATCAGCCACTTGACTCCTTCACTATCTCCAAGATGCTTGGAGATGCTTAAGACTAGGTCAAAATACCCTATATTCTCTTCATTTGTTGCATAGCTCATCAAGTTTCCCTATATGTTCTCTAACTAACCATGATTGCATGGAAAGAAGTTATAAGTACTCATTAAACTCTCAACTATTGGAGCCTCCTCAAACTTTCCCATGGGGCGTGGAAAATGCTTAGAATAGTTAATTCCCTAATAGGGTGTGGGGGAGATCTTTTGGAAAAAATTTGACACTAATTTGATCCATTGAATTCTTCTTCATTCTTATATATTCCTCAAATATACCTTGCAATACCCTATCATACCTAAATCTACTACATTCATGTCCTTGTTAGCTAGCATGTAGGTGATATAATTATCGTCCATAGATTTTATGTCTTCTTTTTCGTTTTCCTACAGTCCCTCTTTTATCTCCTACTAGGATCCCTCACACTTAAAAGAAAGAAAAACATTACTTCTTTTCTCATCTAAGGCCCCTAAGGTTTTAAACCCCTTAGATGCAAGGATTCAAAGCACATCAACCATGTGGTACAAATGACTAAATCCCAAAGATGATATGTAGCAATGAAAGAGAACTTGAAAAGGTAGAGAGAGCTACACTGGTGACTTAGGAGAAACTTCAACTTTCAAAAACAAAGCCAATTAGGTGCTTAGGCATTTGGTGGAAGAGAGGAAGAAGATGACTAGAACTTTTGGAGGCCCACCATATTGGACCTGATATTCAACCACTTCAAGTCAGAAGAAATTTGATATCATGTATCAAAATTAGAAAGCATGCATTCTTCCAGCCAATGGATAAGGAGATGATTACTTTTCTTCATTTTCATTTGCATAACCATATCATGGCATGAGACCATGAGATAGGATGTCAGGTTTTATGTGGAGGTAATGGATGTGGTCCAAACTTTAGGAGAGGCAAGAAGGTCAATGTATGATCTTGATGAAATTGAGGAAGAACAACAAAGATGGACACGAAAAATAAAATCAATACAAAGTTTCAAGGATTTGTTAAGCGAGTAAGAGAGTTATGGGAACAACCTCATCTAAAATATTTTGAACTAGAATTTTTATAGCATTTAGAGGCTTGGTTTTATGGGTTCCTTTCAAATCCTCTGCTTTTATTGTTCCTATAGGTAAATTTTTTGGTAGAGTTGGTTGGAATTACCTTTTCTTAGTAATCACTATTCTTTGAGATTGAGAGATTATTGAAAGCTTAGCCAGAGAGGAGAATTGGGGGACTTGGGGAAAAAGGAGTTTGGTATGGCTGTTGTTTCCGAATGAATTCAAGTAAGGATGTACTCCATGTATGCGTCATTCCTCAATCTTCACTTGATGACATCAAGGAATGGATGAACTCCATGGATATAAAGTATTATGAAAGTAGAATGAACTTGAATTGGCAACCAATTTGTAAGACTATTACTAATGATCTAGATAAATTTATTGAAGATGTTGGTTGGGAATTTTTGAATATGGAAGCTAGTGATTTTGATTCTGATAATTCAGAAGAGTCAGATCAAGGATATGAACCCTCTAATGTAGAAGAGGAATCATAATTAGATTTCATACAGCCACCATCAAGAGTGTTACAAGCCAATCAACAAGATGGAGAGAATTCTTATATAAGGATAATTTTCAATGTTAGGGTACCAACTTTAAATGCCAACTACAATGGCAACATTGAAATTCCCTACTTGACTATGTTAAGAAAATTTCCTTTAGATGCAAGGTTAAAGCACATCAACCATGTGGCTTAATTTATATCATAAGTTGTACCATGATGTTTCACATCATTCCCTCTACTCTTTGATTGTCCGATGTGCCCAGCCTGACTTGTCATTGATGATCACACCCATCATATTCTCCTTTTCATGATTATTTTCTCTATCATCTTTGGTATAAACACTTGACTATTATATTTAACTCAAGTGAGGAAACTTAAAAATCATAATGATAGGCCAAAGAAATAATATTCAGTCTTTTCGTGGTAAAAGGAGACCTCAATTTAATCACTATCATCCTCAAAAGGTTAATTCCATTGTCAAACATTTATTGCATATCTTAAACTATGACAAGCATTTAATAAGGGTTTTGAAGAATAGGCCCTTGACAAGTTAGCTCCATCATTTTTTATTGTCATTGTATCTTTATTTAGCTCTTACTCCATTCCTTGCAACAGTGATACTTGGATTTGTCATACTTAACTCAGTTGGCTACTACCAAAGCTCCTTTTGACTTGATCATCTCTTCTTCTCATATTGGTTGTCATATTTTACATTGTGTTTTGATGCTTTTTCACTTAAAATTTGTCCTAAAGGGTCTTTTGTTTTTCAATGTGATTGTCCCAGGTTATTGCTTTTTAAAAAAATGATAATCATATTATTTGCTTACATTTGCATTACATCATTTCAAACTCAAAGCATTACTTTAGAATTAGATAACTATTTTGTGATTGAATAATTTGTTGTTTTATTTTCAGATGTTGGTGATAGAAACACCACCCAACATAAAAAGGGCAATGGATATTGGTGTTTCTACTACAATAGAATCCTCGATGGCTCTGATAGGGGAGGTATGAGGCAAATTACTAAATTTCAATTTACATTCGTTTTTATAGATGAACTAGTTCTAGTGAAAAATCAAACCATTATTGATTCGTAGTTTAATTACTATTGGATGGATTTTATCTGAGGGCTCGAACCTTGCTTTGAGCATCGGTGTATAAATGTCCCTCGAGAGGAGAATGATCGTTAGATGGCTGTAAGTGATTAAATTTTGTTAAATATATTAATTTTTATAATGTAATTTCTATATATTAATGTCTTTACTTCTTATTGTAACAGTTGAAACTTGACCAGGAGCTAAATCGTAGGAGGAGTAGTAGGAGCACCCCTCAACAGAAATGGGTGACAGATTTATGCATGCATCCCGGAGTCCACCAAGGGGAAGGGAAGAAAATTGTATTTAGACGAGCATGATGAATTTTGAATGTAGAATTTGTTGTATACTACCATGGAAATTTGTACATATTTTGTATTCAATATGATGTTTGAGGCATTGTATTGCTATATGGCATTCCTCGTGAAGCCTATATGGATTTTTGTAACTATATTTTATGTATGTTGAGCATGTTTGATGTACATGCGTACATGGCTATTTGATTAATACAAATATTTTTTTATTGATTGTGTCCATATTTGCATTATAAATTAATGGTTCAATAGATATGAGTTACATGTATTCAAGTGTATACTTTACAACTTATGCACATATACTTTTTGACTTATGTTGGAACATCAAAAAGTGTGAAAATTTGTGTTTGGAAGTCAAACGTAAGCCAATTTTGCAATTCTCGATTCTTGCATACTCAATCTTATGGACTTATTCCTTCCTAGCACATATTGTAAATATTTCTCATTTGGTGTAGAAGATGAATTCCTCATTTTTGAACCACTGTTTTCTTGTTTT
>VDFB02183771.1:0-58607 GCA_007258455.2 Sequoia sempervirens
CTCTACCCTTAACCCTTAAACCCTAAACCCTTGTACACCCCCTACCCGTTATCACTCTCCCACTCCTCCCCTCTCTTTCTCAAGTCTCTCCCTCCTGACCCCTCTCCCTCTGCCCCCTTTACACTTAACCCCTAAACCCTAAACTCTTGTAGCCCTACCCTTTATCTCTCTCCCACACCCCTCTGCTCTCCTCAAGTCTCTCCCTCCTCTGCCTCTCTCTCTCCCTCTACCCATGCTTGTTAAGCCCTACCCTTTATCTCTCTCCCTCCCCCCTCTCTCAAGTCTCTCTCCCTCTACCCCCTCCTCCCTCTCCCTCACCCACAACCCTTAAGCCTAAACCCCTTCTACAACACCTATGCTTTATCTCTCTCCTCCCCCTCTCTTTCCAATGTCTCTCTCCTCCTACACCTCTCCCTCTATCCCCACTACCCTTAACCCTTAAACCTTAAGAGTTTTTTCTACACCCCTACCCATTATCTCTCCCACTCCCCCCTCTCTCTCAGTCTCTCTCCCTCCCTGCCCCTCTCCCCTCTCCCATCTACCCTTAACCCTTAAACCCTAAACTCCTGTATGCCCCCTACCCTTTATCTCTATCCCAGTCCCCCCCTCTCTTCTTCAAGTCAATCCCTCCTACCCCTTCTCCCTCTCTACCCTCTACCCTTAACCCTTAAACACTAAACCCTTGTACATCCCCTATCATTTATCTCTCTCCCACTGCCCCCCTTGTCTCTCAAGTCTCGCCTTCCGACCTTATCTCCCCTCTCCCCTCTACCCTTAACCCTTAAACCCTAAACCCTTGTCTACCCCCTACTCTTTATCTCTCTCCCCAGCCCCCTCTTTCTCAAGTCTCTCCTCTCTCCCCTACCCTAAACCATTAAACCCTAAACCCTTTTACACCCCCTACCCTTTATCTCTCTCCCACTCCCCCCCTCTCTCTCAATTTTCTCCATCCTACCCGCTCTCCCTCTCTTCTATCTACCCTTAACCCTTAAACCCTACCCTTTATCTCTCTCCCATTCCCCCCGTTCTCTCTCAAGTCTCTCCTTCCTTTCCAATCTCCCCCTCTCCCCTCTACCCTTAACCCTTAAAGCCTAAACCGTTGTACACCTCCTACCCTTTATCTCTCTTCCACTCCCTCCCTATCACTCCCCCACCTCTCGCTCAAGTCTCTCTCTCCTACCCACTCTCCCCCTCTCCCCTCAAACGTTAACTTTTAAACCATACACCTTTTTACTCCCTTCCCTGTATATCTCTCCAACTCCCCACCTATCTCTCTTCAAAGTTTCCCCCACCTACCCACTCTCCCTCTCGAGCTCCTCTACACATAACCCTTAGATATTTATTGGGTACTTTGAGTATACCTTGTGTTTTCATGGTTATTCTATTAGACCTCAACATTCTGTGAATATTTGTGGATATTTGGATTCAGATTGGTAGGTAACATTAACAATAGAAGATCCACCAGTGGTTACATTTTATGATGTTTGGTGGTGCTATCAGTTGGATGAGTAAGCGGAAGGTTGTAGTTGCATTGTCCACGACAGAGGAATATTATATAGCAGCCACTCATGTTTGTAAGGAAGCCATTTGGCTTAAGATATTGTGTTCTGATATTGATTTAGATGCAAGAGGGATTATTGTTTGTTGTGACAATCAAAGTGCAATTTTTCTAGCAAATAATCTTACCTTCCATGTAAAAATAAAGCACATCGATGTTTAGTATCTTTTTTTTTTGTTGATATGGTAGAATATGGAAAGGGGAGCCTAGAAACGGTTGATACTTTGGCTAGTGTTGTAGGTGCACTGACAAATTAGTGAGCAAAGAGAAGTCTAGAAGGTGTTATGATTCCATGGACCTTGGTCCTTGAGGAGATGATTTCCTTTAACTCCTGACAGGTCTGCGACAACTGGAACAATGTTGGAATTAAGGTTTCTCAAACTTAAGAGTCCTAATATTGATTTAATTTATGTATTATTGTATTTATTTATATTATTTACTTTCCTTTGGTGTCATGTCACAAATTAGGACCCATCGGCTGGGTTGCATCCCCATTGGAGGTGACTAGATAACACATAATCATCCCTAATGGGAATAGGCATCCCACTTTATAATCTTTGACCTATGACAGATTCTATAAGCATTCAACTCTTTCTGTAAATCACTCAGAGATTATTCACGAGAAATATCTAAAGCTTTCATATCTTCTTGAAAGCTTCTTTTGTAACTTTTCCTTGTTGATGAATATATCAATTCTTGTTTGTAGATCTCTTGCATGGAAGGTGTACTTGTTTGTTGTTTGATCCTATGTTTGATGAAAATGAATGGGTTTGGTATATATTGAGTTGAGTGCATGTCAAGTTTATGTGGTTAAGTCAGCCTTTTAAGATCATTAATAACTTATCATAAGTATTGTTACTAGTTTGAATTCATTTGGTGGGTTGCTCACACTGAAAGCTGTGCAGAATCAAATAGTCACAGACGCAACCGGTCCAGTGTTTAACAAGAGAGCAAAGGATACTGAGAAAATCCTTAAGGCAATTCTGTTAAAGAACATATACAATGTTGTCTTTGAAGAAGTGCATGTTGAGGATGTTTCATCTGATCCGGTAAATGAAGAAGATACTCTGAATCCTCTAGATATACATGACACTGAATTTCTATGGAGGCTTAAGCTCCTACAGTTGTGTCACTTGAAGAAAAAGAGATTCCTGAAGCCATGCAAGAATCAGTGACTAAAGAGAAGAAGGATGAAGTGAAGGAGATTCCTGTGGAAGCAAGAGACACTGCTAAGGCAACGAAGGAGTTCTTAGAAGAGCAACAGGAGGAGTTTGACCCTAAACCGATTAAAGGTCCTATCAATTTGGCTACTTTATCTCCCATTGAGAAACTGAAAGTTGCATCGTTTGCTCAAGCCAAGGCAAGGGAAGAGATTCTGAAATATCACATTGAAGATAGTGAATTGTTAAATCTTGCATCTAGTATTCTAGAGAAGATTATGCCTTCAAATGTCAAGGATTCGTTTGATTCTCCATCCTGTCAACTGAAGAAGCCTGCCAATTCTATAAGTACTCACTTTGAGTCACTTGAGAAGTCAGCTATGGATAAGGTTCAGAAGGAGTTTGATGCTAAAAGGTTCAGTAGGTTGAAAGGGATGATAGCTAATGAAAAATCTTTATTAGCTACTTGTGTGAAGAATATTCAATGTGCTTTGTCTGAAGATGGAAACAATGCTTAATGCTTTGAAGGAAGCACAAGATGCTATGGCCATTAGTGATCCGATAAACCTTGAGTCAGCAAAGATGCAATCTTATCTATTTTGTGGTCATATGACTATCTTGGAGAGTCTCAAAAAGAGTTGGGACACTAGTTTGAGCCTGTTAAAGACCAATTTTGTAGATATATTCAAGTTTATGTAAGTTTTAAAAGCACGTTTGTACATATGCAATTTGTTCATAACAATTTTGTATGTTTTTGGTATGCGAATTCCCCATCTTTGCCATTGATGTCAAACGGGGAGAGCGGGACAGTGAAAAATGTCATAAATATCTCAGGGGGAGTTGTGTTTCACTAAGTGTTGCCATCAATGCCAAAGGGGGAGATTGTTGGCAAGAGACATTGCACAAGTCATCTGGTGTTGTCATTGATGACAACCCTAGTCAGTGATTTGATCTGTACATCAGTATTTTCTCATACCGGAAGATAGATTGAAGATTAGTCATAACTATCAAGCTAGAACAGAGCATCCGACAGAATTGTGTTCATCGATTCATATGCAGATTTATGTTATCATTTTGAGTTGTAGATCTCAAGGAAGGTTGTTTGGTAGATGATCTCTATTATTCTTGAATCTTAGAGCCCCGTATTGATTTGTGTGCAAGTTAGAAGACCCGATTGATTGATTTTCTATTTAATAGTGCAAGAAGGGCGAATTGGTCAATGTAGCCTGTTGCGAATATTCGAGAAGTAATTGTTTAAGTGTTTTTATGTTTGAGCATGTTGATTTTCAGGTAATTGTTTAAGTGTTTATAAGTTCTAATTTATTTTTCAATTCGTTCAAAGAAGCAATTGGGTGTTGGTTTCAGATAAACAAATAATGTGGAGGGTACCTGAATTTTGGATGGCAGAGATCGTATGAAAGGACAGGTAAGTTGAAAGATTAAGATGTGCACATCTTGACGACCCGCAATTGTTTCTGTGTGGTTGTCTTTGTCTCGTGGACGTTCTTAAAATGTACTTTAGCGGGAATTTAAAGTTGTCTGGTGGACTTGAACAAAAGATAATTTAGAGTCGTTTTGTGGCCGTTCTTAAAATATACTTTAGTGAGAACCAGAGTCTTGATAGGGTTCACAACAGTAAAGTTGTGAATGTGGAAAGTGCACATTCAATCTGGGGAGCTGGGACTTGTTTCGAAAACAACTCCATGCAGGGACACTAATTCTTCCGAAAGGATTTGTTTAAAAAGCAGTTCCATACAGGAACACTTATTCTTTCGAAATGACTTTGTTTCAAAAACAACTGCGTACAGGGACACTAATTCTTCCGAAAGGACTATTTCGAAAACAAGTCTATAGAGGGGCACTAATTCTTCCGAAATGATTCGTTTAAAAAACAAGTCGATACAGGGACACTAATTCTTCCGAAAGGACTGTTTCGAAAACAAGTCCATACAGGAACACTAATTCTTTCAAAAGTATTTGTTTCGAAAACAAGTCTATACAGGGGCACTAATTCTTCCGAAACGATTTGTTTCAAAAACAAGTCCATACAGGGACACTAATTCTTCCCAAAGGATTTGTTTCAAAAAACAACTCCGTACAGGGATACTAATTCTTCTGCAAACAACTCCATAAAGGGATTTGTTTCGGGCTATAAAGCCAATGCCTCCCTCCATATTCTTGTGCCGAGTTGGGACAGCATTGAACCAGTGGCAGGTCTCGAGTAAAAATTTTCTTAGCTCCGATCAGACGCTTAGATTATTCAACATAGTATTCGAATGTGGAATTCGTGAGGAGTCACCTGTTGTAACAGAGGTTAGAATTTCCCTACATAAGTCATTTGCTTTCATGCTTTATTAATTTGCTGTGAAACAGTACTTCAAAAATCGTGTTCCTCTGAAATTGAATGAATATGACACAGAAAATTCAACTTAGAATGTTGTTTCTTGTTTCAGTCGGAAACTCTCTTCTCCCTTAGACGTGCAAAACTTATAATTTAACAGCTGGGTAATTTGAGTTCAGGTCCAAGAAAGATTTGGTGAAATTGATTTGGATTATTAGTGCTAATTCAAAAAGACAGTTATTCCTGTTAAATTCTCCCCTGTTTCGCCCCTGTTCTCTTGCTTAATCAGGGTTTACCAAGTTACAAGAAGAGTTTTAGAAGATAAACCAGAAACCAGCAGGGTATATTTATATACTTAGATAAAGCATTCATTTTGTTGGATTAAAAGTCTTCCTGGTCATTCAATTGTTTTATTTTATTAGAAAATATATAAAATAAATAAATATTTAAAATAATTATTAATATTAATGAAAAATTATGATGTTTTGTCAAAATTGAATTGTGTGCATTTTTTTTTTTTTTTCAAACTCTAAATCCAAAGCACAAAATTGTAGATTGATTTATATAAGTTCTAAACTAACAATTAACCAAAATCTTAGACCTAGATTATTAACACAAAATTCTAAACCATGTCAACACCAAGCCCTAAGCCCTGAACCATGTTTATATCATGTTATATATATATATTGATATTAGAAATGGATATTTATTAATTGATTTAATGTCAACTGATATATATTGAATTTCTTTATATTGATTGATATAAAGAAATCAAATGATATCTTTATATTAATAGATGTAAATTGATCATATATGTAAAAGTGGATACATTAAATCAGTTTATGTCGATTAATATTGATTTATTTATATTGAAATTGAAATAAACTAATTTGATATATGAATTTATATTAATAATTGTTATAATTGAATTTTATATGTAGAAATTTATATTGATGATTGATATAAATATATTGATATTAAATCAACAATTATACAAATTGATATATTTATTAATATAACAATAGATAGCTTTCAATTGATTTATACCAATTAATGTTTATATCTATTAATATCTAGATTATATTTTAATTTTATATAAAGTTAGTATATATTTATATCAATTTAAATATAGATAAGATATTTAATTTTATATTTATGCATGTATAATTTTGTAAAATGTAGATTTGTACTTATATATGTGTATATATGGATTCAATTTAAATTGTGTATATATATACTTACAAATATAATTTTGTAATATTTTTTATAACGTGTAATTTTATATTTATTTAAACTAAATCTTTAAATTTCTCTTAATGCAGACATATACATCCATGGCTGAGGCTCAAAAGCAGAGTACTATTCAGAAGATCTCAAATGCCTTAAAAAGCGTAGAGCAAATGATTCGGAATACAACAGACCCACGGAAAAAAGAGAGCTGGATAGATGTCAGGGGATATCTTACAAGTATGTTTCAATCATTCAACTCTTCTGATGACATATCTGTTAAGCAAATTTGTGCATCACTATCTGCAAGTGTTAGAGGGGAGACAAAATACTTAGGTACTGATCATAAAGTTTCTAAAGAATGGGTACATAAACTGTTCCCTTTCTACGAAAATCAGGAAAGTGTGAAGACCTATGCTATATCTAAGTGTGAGGATCCCAGTGCAATTCGTCTGATATACCATAGATGGTTCGCAGCTCATGGTAGTTTTCCCCGAAATAATGAGCTACCCTTGTATTTCTGTAAACAATTAATTGCAGAAATATATTTTAAGATGAGTGTTGATTACACATCAGTTCCTCCTAATGCTATAAAAGCCAGAGGGAGGGTTGGAGACACACATCCAAATCAACGGAAAGATAATAAATCTTCAGAAAAAAAAGGCCATTTGAGGGATTCAAAATGTTTGGCGCAACAGTTGGACTTTGGAGACACTGCTGGAAAAACTGTTATGCCATATAGGGATGACACTTTTCCAAGTTTGGCTACCAGTGCAGATAGGGTGGATCATTTCTCATCTGATCGGGTAAGGAGATATATGTGGAGGGAACACATCTTCCCTACATATGATGATGCATTGGGTCCATATGGTTCATTCATCCGTGCAGATATAATTTCACCACATGATGTGGCAGAGATGAGTGGAGAGGAGCAACTTACATTAATCAAATTCCTCAACTACGATTTGTTGCATGCATACCAGTTCATCAGCTTATATCATGGCATTCCTCTAGATAGTGTGTATTCTCATGCGCAAAAATCAATGGCTCATGCAACTGGTCATGAATATCTCCCCAGTGTTGAGTCAGGAAGTATATCAGGATCATCCAGGGGGCTTTTATCTGATAAGGTGAATATTCCAGAATTGAACACGAGCTTTACAACAGTCAATTCAATTGAGCATACTGCAAATCAACAAGTCATTGCTACTTCTGATCAAGCTTGTCTAATCCAGAGCTTTTATGATCAGGTATTTAAATTATTTTATAATTTAATTATACAAATTTCGATTTAATTTCTATATTGAATATAAATAGTTAAATTTCCTTAAAAACAAAAAACTAATCAATCGTACATCAGGTATAAATTAGGTATATTTAATAATTTATTTTTATTTTTGTTGTATATTTATTACTTTTGCAATTGCACATAAATGAGTTAAAATATTGTTGTACATGTACATAATTGCAGGGTTCTACATATGGCTCACATAATGTGATGAATTGGTAGATTTAGGACCAACTTTATGGCATGGATTTGATTTTCACAGCGAACCTCAATCCATCCGATGGGGCACTTATAATTGTTCATTATATTTATCTCGACTTACTTATTTATTGTGAATCCATGCATCATTTTTGTTTTATTTTCTCTCTTTTGGAGAGGGGTTTTTTCCCACAGGGTTTTTCTCCTTTTTCTCTGGTTGTGAGAGATTTCTTTTTGTAATTGTAAATGGGTACCTAACATGGTTGTGTAGCCGGGACCCATATTGCATCTTCATTTTGCATAATAATCTCCCTAAGTTGCACTTAATGGGGGTGTTAGGGTAAATACGATATTTACCACGCTTAAGTTTACTAAGGCATATTGCATTTAGTTTATTAGTGCAATTAATTACTCTGGGTGGTTTCTTTCCTGTATTGGGTAGTTTTCTCCCCCGCCATATATTTCATGGCTTTAAAGGCTATACAATATGTAATTTAAGTATCTCAATTCATTCACTCTTTCTTGGTGAAATAGTTGTGCTTCTCTCATACATTGTGAAGGATTTTCTGTTGCAGATGGTGCTCTTTAGAGGTGGATGATACTAACATTTATCATAGACTTGTGTTTATCATTTTCCCTTGTTTATCAAATATTTACTTTTTATCATATTGTTACTAATTTTTTGCTTCCCGCATAAATTAGTGAAGTTAAGGGGAAATTATTTGCTAGGGTATTATAAATTTTGATGTTCAGACATCCAATGAATATTTGTTTTCAAAATCAAAGAGTTTTTCTAGAATTGATTCATCAGAATCATTCAAACATTTTAAATTGAATTGTTGAAGGGTTCTAACAAAGCAACAAACATGTTTCATTTGGAAAACAAACATTAAGAGAAGTGAAGTAAACAGACATTATTCAATGCAATGTTTGTCATTGTTGATTAACATAAAGCAATTACAATTCTAGAGCAAAGTATGCTAAAATTATTACTTCATTTGATTATAAAACATATACTTTAAATAATTTCATACTAGTTATTTCAGATTATGTAATTGAGAACACTTGTTCAAGTGTATTACAAGCCATTACACACTTTGAAATAACTGATATATTAAAAGCCATGTTTCTGTAACCCCACAGAAGTTGTGGGTATGACTAAATTGATTTAATTCAACAATAAGTATTAAATCATGCATTTGAAGAACAACTAAAAGAAGAAAGACACATAAGAGGAAGGTCATGTTTGTCATTTCCTTAAGAGCTAATGTAGGGTTGACTCATTACTCTCCAACTTGGACTTTAATGTATTCAATGTTTCCTCTTTCTCCAGAGTTCCAGATATACCTGTAGTTGTTTGAGATATTTTGTTAGAGCTCAGGGCATGAGCTCCAATTACATGCTTATCAACAGATATGTGATTTATAGTTATTCTCAAATTAAATCAACTAAGTCATTATCTTTGAGATTAATAAAAAATTGCCAGATCAAATCATCAGAAGAAATCATCAGATTCACTATTTTTTCTAACTTGTTTGTTTCATGTGTAGATACAGGGAAAGTCTTGTTACTATTTCATCAAATTACAACATGTCGGTTAAAATGTGGCTCCCACAAGGGTTGAGCCTAACATGCTGGGTTATCAAATAATCAACTCAATTGAGCTTATTTAAGAAGGAAATGTAATGTTTAAAACCATTATATCAATAGGATGATAGAATGATAGTTAATATGCATACATATTAAGTTCACAAAGCATCTCTTTGAAGGGAATTACAAAAGCTAAAGATCAATTAGTTTTTCTTGATGCACAGAGATGGAGTACAACCATGATTATTTTACAACAAGATATGTAGAAGTACATAATTCTTTTCACAATAAAAATAAATCAAGAGTGATCATTGGTGCAACATAGGAGGAGACGCATACAATCTATTTTCTCTTCATGAGAACTTAATGAAGGCTACATGAAAGTGTTAATTCTAACTATTCCCTCAACTATTTCCTACAATATCTCCCTATCCATATCCTATGATCTCTCCCTAAATTCTCCATGATATTCTCAACAATCTCTATCCCTTTATTCACTCAATCTTCTAAATTTCTCACTCCTATGTAGACTTCTGGAATTAGTCTACATTAATATATTATCAAACATTATAAAATATGAAATCTTCTCTCATACTCCCTTTAACAATTACTTTATCTTTGGTCCTTTGGCCTTTAGGCTTGAGTCTCCTCATCTTGAGCTTTATCTTTGGTCCCTTGGCCTTTGGGCTCGAGTCTCCCCGTCTTACGCTTGTCACCATAATTGTCGATGCTCCTGCATCAGACTCCCAAGGAGTAAAAAAGAAACTTCTCATAGACTCCTAGATCCCAAACTTTCTTTTGTCGTTGTCCACTTACCTTACTATCACGAACATGTTCAACAAATTTCATTCTGGTATTCAACCTTTTCATCAAATTTGTCCTCTTCACGTCTTTTAGCTATGGATATGCTACTATTCTCCTCAATCTTCTAGGTTTCCATACTTTACTTTTGCAATCCTCCACTTGCTCTGCTAATGTATTCTTTTGAGATCAATTGATTTCTGTTGTTGATTGTCTTCTTCTCTTCAGTATGCCTTCTCTTAGGCAATTTATTCATTAGCATACATAACTTCTCAGTCTCAATATTTAGCATACTCCTTCACCGTTCCATGCTTATGCTACTAATCCATTGCAATTTTGTTTCAAAATTTAAAAAATTTATGGCCTCCATTGCCATTTCTCTATTCAGCTTCCATTCATCACCATACACTTCTTCAAAGATTTCTAAGGCACTTTGTTGCCTCCCCCATAGATTCTTTATGTAAGATTGATTTTCATCCCCTAAATTCACACTTTTACCTGTCTCTTCTTTCCCTCCACATGCATTAATTCCCTTTTCAGCCTATGCTTCATCTTTTATAGTTTGTTGGTGATGTTTGTTGCTTTCCTCCTCTGTAATTTCCATGTTGTCTTCCTCACTAAATATTGTATCTAAATGTTTCTCTTTGTCTCCTCAATCCTTATTGTGGTTGTCTTCATAAGACAACATGTCTCTATTCATTGCAATAATAGGTTCTAGCAACTATTCTCCAATATCTACATTTGACCATTGTGTATGATTTCCACTACGATTACCTTCATAACACAATTCCACCTTTCTCTTTTTGGCAACAAGATTCTAATTCCATTCTTCTTTTATTGTTATGATAGTTTTCAATGATTGTCCATCTTCTTCAATACCTACAAAACCTACATGCATACAAAAATTATTAGTTTTTAAAACATAAGGCTCTCTGGCCTTATTTGATATCTTGGTTGTCGGATTTTCATGCTAATCTAAGTTCTCTAAAAAATCCATGAGATTTTTGTAAAGGCTCTCATCAAATTTATCGTCATCCTCTCCAAGGAATGGTCCCTTCTCTAGTTCACAAAAGTGAAATTATTCTTCCTCAAACTCAACTACCATGAGTTCTTCTTCCTTCAACCAAGAACTTAACATGTGTCTTAGCTTTTTCCTCAACTTTCTTACAAACAATTTCTTAACAGGCCATATAACCCACTTCTTCATTCTCCATCCATATTTCTAGTTTTCTGCACTTTCCTCTAGCAAAAACATCATTATACTGAGTTGTTCCTTCATCTCAGTTGTGAGTTGCAGCCAAATTTATATAGAGCTATCAAATTCCTCTTGGCTCATCCTTCTAATCTCTATGTCATTCGCTTTGGAATTCTCCTCTTTTATGTTGTGGCTTACACTTGAACCTTTGTAATGACCATCAATAGTCATCTTCTCCTTCCCTTTGTGAACTTCACCTTTCTCACTTGTGAGTTGCAACCAAGCCTCTATAGTAACAAGTCTATTTCACCTTGCCACAATTACCTCACCAAGCTTCTCTCCTCTGAGCTTGACCTTTTGGTAACACTGGTTCTCTTCTATCTAGAACCTTCTGAGCTTCCTTGCTCTCCTGACTACCATACTTACTTAGCTCAACTCTTGAGAACTTTATTTTTTCTCTATTACAGCTCTCCTAGTTGTAATCAATGCCACCATATCTTCTTCCACTGCTACTACTTGTAATCAACAACTCCTCAATTTAGTTGAAAACATAAAGACCAATTCACATGTTGTCCTATCTCATTGGAGCACATAGTGTCTCATTATTTCCACTCTTTTTGGTTACAAATCTACTATTTAACGACCAACTATCCTTCTTTTCAATCCCAAATAGCATAAGTACCAATAGGTTATTAATGCTGTTGGAAATCATCTACTTTCCCAAAATTTCCTTGCTCAGCTATAAGCTACAGGAAATTAAATGTTCCTATAACTATACACTGAAAATCATTTATGTAGGATCTTCAAATCACTCTCTATGTTTACCCTTACACCAATTACAGTTTAAAACACAAACCGCATATCCAGTTATTTCCTCATGCAAATTTACTCAATATATAGTCTAAGACTGCATGCCCACATACTCAACTCTCATGCTACTAGATCTGTACCTCTGTTGTTGATCTATGTTCTTCACATCTCTCAACTCAGGGATTCAACCACTATCTATAGGAGTATACTTGTTCCATGTTCCATCCACACATTACCTTCAATGCATATGCTGACATATACAACTTTGGTGTAAACCCCACTTTACACTTTACTCATCTTTACAATAGTGAACCAATGACTCGATCACCATTTGACAAATGCTCTGTTTTTGCAACTATATACCACCAATCCCAACAATCCCAAAATTTGTTCAAATCTCTAGGTCAATGATAAGATATGCTTATTTACCACAACTTCCAATACAAACCATTGATTCAAAACTTATTTGTGATATCACCTTGCCAAGATCTCACATATAGAAATCCTTTATTTGTGTTAAATCTACACAATGCAAGATTGGTTGAGTACATACTGTGCAACTACCATCAATTGGGCTTATTCTTTCATTAAGGATTTCATAATGCTTCTACAATACTCAAGCTAGGCGTTAAATTCCAAATGACTGATCAAAGCACTTTTTTATTATACCACAAAAAACAAATACCCTTAATATGCAGAAAACTTCCAATTATGTTTTTCTTCCCATCATTGTGAATATAAATTACAACTCTTTCATCTACATCAATTTTAATTTATATTTGCAATAGAAAAAAATCCATCTTATTCTACGCATAACTACTCACCCATCAAATTGAATTTTCCAGAACAATTTCTGGGTTATTCGCTACTCATTTCCAGCTTTCTAGAACATTTTAAATATCTAAATTTTGTTTAGAAATGAGAAAGTTATGATTAGTTTACTAATATTGATTTTTACAGTTGTGGCCTTAGATAATCTACCTATTTACAACGATTTTTCATTTGTGTGGAAGCTCCTTTGACGCCCAAATACAATTATAGTGATCTTCTTCTTCTATATTTCTCCAACAACTTTTTTTTTTAACTTCTCAACAATGGAAGTTTATTCTAGCAACTTCATTTAAACTTGTACGGCTTCTTACCAGCTAAGAACTTCTATTTTGTTAACAACTATTCATTGTCTTGGATGGCAACTTTGGTCTGCTCCTACACTTTATTCTTTGAATTTAAAATCAATCCCTTAACATGTTGGACCCTTCAAGTGTTGATGGTTTATCAAATTCCATGATTTGATTTTCTTTTCTTTTCACAAGTATTTGTCGCACATTTATCTCCTTTGCACATCAGTATCTCCTTTGCATATGGTGCTTCCAATAACTACAAATCAACTCAAAATAGAAAGCTCCTTGATTTTCCTATGGATATGGTATTTTGGTGATTCAACAGATATAAGCATTTCTAGCGTCCTTCTGGATGCTTTGAGGTTTTTTTAAATACCAACAATCTTATGTGATCATAGAGAATAGCAACTTATTTCTTTCCAAGAAATTACAAACAAAGCAATTTAAATCTTTATCGTAGGCTAGTCTTTCAATAACAACCAGATTGCTACAACCTACACTTTATATGTATGCCATGACCTATTAAATATAGAAAATATTGAAACTACCTTTCTCTTTGACTATTGTGGCTGGCAGCTAGTCTAGGTGTTGTGATCTATCTTCACAGATCTAAGTTCCTCCTTACATCAACTAGCATGAATAATTTTTAATTCCTTTTATTTTTCGGCTTCTTTAATATGATTTGGAATTCCTCAAAAAAATTGCAATTTGATCTCTTTGATCTCCAATCTCCTTTAATCGGCGCTTCAACCATCTTGCAGAAATTCAAACACTATGGCAAACAACTGTAGTTTCCTTTTCTATGATTGCAACGACTTTATCACTGGCTATATATGTGATCTCTCCTTTTATAGTCAGCAACACTTCAAGCTATCTTTTGACAGAGTATTTGTAGCTTCAACATCTTTTTAACACCTACAATTAGCACATTTATATTGTAGACCGTGAAACAACAATGACTTACAAGGTTTGAAAGTGGCAATTTCTTTAATGAAATTACTATGTATCTCGAGTCTTTGGCAGGTCCTCACGAACTTGGTCAACAATCTCCTGCTCTATAATATCATGAAACTAGGCTCTAATTTTTCTTCCAACTTGGTGGTTTCTTCACAAAACTTTTCTGCATAATCTTCTTCACAGTAATCCTCCAATTTTCTACAATGTGATTCTCTCACCACAATTTGCAATAATATCCTTTCCACAATCAACATGCTATCTCCTTTCACCTGGGTGATTCTTGCTATTTACTATAGCTAACATAGATATCAACACCTCCTTTGGTTCACTCCAATGATAGATCTTCACAAACTCTTTAACAACAAAATCTCCTACAACCTTCTGGTCTCTAGGGTCTTTAGGCTATGATACCAAATGATGGGCAGCAGAGTGTGGTAAAAAAAATCTAGAAAATCATAACAAAAACCTTGAAAATATTAACCTCAAACTTGAGAGATTATTCACACAAATTGATATTACAATTTATTCATCTCTCATATCTTCCTTGTTGCACGAATGGTCCCTTAATATAATATAAGGTGACCGTAACAAACATAATAATATAAAAAATTAGTTCTAACTGTTCCCTCAACTATTTCCTACAATATCTCCTTAAACATCTCCTATGATCTCTCCCTAAATTCTCCATGATCTTGTCAACAATCTCTATCCCTTTATTCACTCACTCTTCTCAATTTCTCACTCCTATGTAGACTTCTAGAATTAGTCTACATTAATATATTATCAAACATTAATAAATATGAAATCTTTTCTCATACTCCCTTTAACACTTAATTTATCTTTGGTCCTTTGGCCTTTGGGATTGAGTCTCCTTGTCTTGTGCTTCATCATTGGTCCGTTGGCCTTTGGTATTGAGTCTCCCCGTCTTGCGCCCATAACCATAATTGTCGATGCTCCTGCATCAGTTTGTCATTGTTGATTATAAAAAAGAAATTGCAATTCTAGAGCAAAGTATGCTGAAATTATTGCTTCATTTGATTATAAAACATATGCTTTAAACAGATTCATATTAGTTATTTCAGATTATGTAATTGAGAACAAGTTCAAATGGATTACAAGCCATTACCTACTTTGAAATAACTAATATATTAAAAGCCATGTTTCTGTAACCCCACACAAGTCATGGGTATGACTAGTTAAGTTGATTTAATTCAACAATAAGTATTAAAGCATGCATCTGAAGATCAACTAAAAGAAGAAAGAAACGTAAGAGGAAGGTCATGTCCATCATTTCCTTAAGGGCTGATGTGGGGTTGACTCATTACTCTCTAGCTTGGTCTTCAATGTCTTCAATGTTTCCTCTTGCTCCAGAGTTCCATATATACTTGCAATTTTTTGAGAGATTTAGTTAGAGCTCAGGGAATGAGATCCAATTACAGTCTTATCAACAGATATATGATTTATATTTATTGTCAAAATAATTCAACTAAGTCATTATCTCTAAGATTAATAAAAAATTTCCAGTTCAAATCATTAGAAGAAATAATTGGATTAACTATTTTTTCTAACTTGTTTGTTTCATGTGCAGATACAGGAAAATTCTTATTACTATTTCATCGAATTACAACATGTCGATTAAAATGTGGCTCCCACAAGGCTTGAACCCGACATGTTGACTTATCAAATAATCAGCTCAATTGAGCTTCTTTAAGAGGGAAATGCAGTGTTTAAAACCATTATATCAACATGATGATAGAATGATAGTGAACATGCATACATATTAAGTTCACAAAGCTTCTCTTCAAGTAATTACAAAAGATAAATATCAATTAGTTTTCCTTGATGCATAAAGATGGAGTACAACCATGATTAGTTTATAGCAAGATATATAGAAATACATAATTCTTTTCACAACAAAAATCAATCAAGAGTGATCATTGGTGCAACATAGGAGGAGAAGAATACAATCTATTTTCTCTTCATGAGAACTTGATGAAGGCTATAAGAAAGTGTTATGTGGAAAGTGCAAAGTTCAAAATAACAAAAAGTGTTGTAAGTTAATTTTATTTTTAGAATACATTTTCTGTTGATTCAAAGGAACAATATTCTATCATTTATAAAGCCTTTATAATGTAATATCAAATGCATAGTATCCATGATTATTTTATAGTTACAATGTGGAAATACTCAATGTTAAATATCAAGTGTAAGAAAACAATCATTACAATCTGCACAGAGCATGGACTTTCATAGGAGCACAAAAGATGGTTTAGACTAAAAGTAAAGATTTTGTTTCAGCTAATAATGATTTTCAAGTGAGGTAAAATTAGTGCTAAACATGGAAGACCTCGAAATAAATCAAGTGAAGGGAAATCACAATGATACCACAAGATATAGTATGCCATGTATAAGAGTCATTGAATACAAAAATAAGAATTGGCGGCCTAGGTTTTCCTAGAAACCCTCAGAAAATGACAATGAAGGCATAATAGTCTTTGAATTTTGGTTTTCTTCTATTATTCTATATTGTGTTTTGCGGATCATTATATGAGAATTTAAATATGGAGAAATTTTTTTTTTGTCATATTCTAAAAATCAAATACCCGAATCAACAATATATCATGGTTGTGGCTTACTCATGAAAGTCAATGCACAAAAAAGAGAAGAATATGTAGAAACCCTGAAAAATGGTGGAGTTTGTGTTTCAAGAGAAACCCTTTCATAGTCATGGTTATGGCCTCCATTATAGAAGGAACTCATAATTTATATACAGAAAAGAAAGATCTCATAGATTCCATTCAAGAAAATATCTACATTAAGAGAGAATCCATGGCGGCCAATGTAGAAACACAAAAAAAAGAAGAAAAAATTATGGAAAGAATATCAAGAAGTACATAGACTGCGGCTGAAAGCTTACAAAATCCTTTTAAAATGAAGAGATTTCCAAATTTCTTAACAAAATCAGACTTACCATGGATGCAACCTTCAGTTTCTGCAAGAAAATGACACATAAGGTAGAAATTTCCATATAAAAATCTCGGCCTAAGGTTTCTTATGGTGACGCCCTCTCAAGAGGATTAAAGAGAAATGGAATGAAATGAATGTTTTTTCATTCATTTAAGGCTAGAATTCCCTATAAAGGAATGTTGGAGCAAAAGGAATTTTGTGCCGTTAGTTTTTATTTAAAACTTCATCCACATTTTTCATGCTTGGCCCATTTCTATGCCTTTTGAAATTTTGAATGTTTCTAAGATTTAATCGTTTAAGTCTTTTGCATTTTACTTTATCAAATTCCTCTATTTTTCATTTAATTTTTTTTTTGTAAAACTTTATTAAAATGATATAATATAAAACATTTAAAAAGTTATTTATTAAAAAATGTGAAATAGAGATTCCAAATACAATTTACAAATAATGAAATAGGCCTTTATTATTTTCTTTTGATTCAAAAATGTAAATCTTTATTTAAGTGATGGATATAAATCACTTCAAATTAAAGATATTTGAAATACAAAAGTATAGATACCATTAAATGTTGATGGGAGATTGTCAAAAAGGAGTTGCTTTAGAGCTTTAAAGCTTTGCATGGATCATGGGTAGTTGAAAAATTAGAGCCAATATGAGGTGCAAAATCAGGGATTTTGTAGCACTTAATTTTGAGTTCTACTTCAATTAAGAGTCATGATTGATTGGGTCTCAATCAAGGAGTGATTTCAGGCACATAACACTTTGTTGCATTCAGCTACAACCCTATTTTGGAGGGGTTTTGAATTGCATACGACCCATGAAGTTGTTCTAAGTTTCACAACTCTTTATACATGTTTTGAGGAGTTGCTTTTAGTCACATGCCTGATTTGAAGGAGAGGATGTACAACACATCATGTTTTGGAGCCAAGATTAAAATTTTGAATTCTTGGAGTCTTTTCTATAAATCTTCTTTCTCCCTCATTTCTTTTCTCTAGTTATGGTTTTGGTGGTTGTTGTAGCAAGTGGCACATGCTTTGTAACTCATTTCTTATGAGTACTACATATTTGAAATGCAATTGTCTCCTAATTTTCAATAAAAAGCTTATTTCCTTCTCCATTATTCTTTGTTCTTTAGTATTGATTATGAGTTATATGATAGAATATTGTGTCATTCTTTATTTTCATCAAATTCCGTCAATGTTGAATGTGAAGAATAAAATGTCATAGTGCAGGTCTGTGTAAGTGTTTTCATTCTCTTGGATAAAAAATTGTGAAAACATTACTGTTTTCCTTTTTTTTTTAACATCAGAAAAGTCAAAGCCTTTCATAAGAATTATTTTTGTAGGCATGAATAAAAGAGTTGTGAGATTGTATAGCTTTATTTTTTGAGTAATCTTGTGAGATTTTAGAAGTAGATTCAAATCATTTATCAGTTCGTGAATCACCTAGTAATCCAGTTTTTTTTAGTTTCTGCATTATCCTTCTTACCTTTTCCTCTGATAAAAGTCAGTGTTTTCAAGAAATATCCAAAGGGAGCCAGCCCATAATTTGGAGGTCTACCCTCATTATAGGATACCCACAACTTGAAAGTAGTCCAATGTTGCATGGGATTCAGGGGTTTTTCAACTTGTCTTCAGGCAAAAATCCCGCTGTTAACAAATATATTAAATACAAGTATAGTTTTTCATGATGTTTATCATTTTTATTTGTTTACTGTACTGGACTTTCATGCACATGCTCATCAAATATTTAAAACACATGTTCTTTATATGTTTACATTTTTATCATATATATTTAGCACATTTTCCTTTTCAACTTTGTAGGTTTTATAATTCACTATTAAATTTGGAAATTTAACTTGTATTAACTTTCTAATTTGATAAGGGAAAATATTTCAAAGCAACCAAAAGTGTCCAACTATTCAACCAAGGGAAATACAAGTGAATATAAAAAAGGGAAGGACAAGATTAGTGTCAAGGAGGTGCAATTTTTGTGTGAAGAGTTGGAGGTAGTTGAGATATTGTATCAACTATAATTTTCCTATGCTTTCTAGTTCATTGCATCAATTAATATAAATTTATATATTGAAATATATAAAATTATTGATAAAATTTTAATATTTAAATTTATTTCAATTTATGTCTTTAAGTCTAATTAATTGATACAAATTTATATCTATTGATAAAGATTGATTTAAATCTAATTAATTGATGTAAATTTATCAATTGATATAAATAAAACTAATAATTTATAATATTTAATCTATTATTGAAAATCTTTATCAAATTGGAAGAGCAATTAGTAAATAAATAAACACATTTTAGGATACTTACTGAACATTCAACATAAGCGCATTTCAAAGGCACCAATTTACATATGATGTATAGTTACACATTTCAAGATATTGGCACATATTGAAAAGTAAGTCAAACATGATAGATCAAGTTGGTACAATAAATGCACTTAAAGCTCTTGCTACATATAATTTGCATCCTCTCTACCGTTTATCATCTCTAAAATATTTTATGGTCTTCAATGCCTAACTTCTATTTTTGTTGATGATATTCAAATTTCCATAAATTTTTCAAATTTAATCATGTTGGTACAACTAAATGGCTATAGTGTGGCATATAGTACCACTTATTTCTATCTTTATTTTCCCATTATAATTTCCTTCAATAACAACTATTCTAGTGGAATACTCTTGTTCGTACTACTAATCATAAATTTAATCCACTTGCATTTTAGTTACATGTATCTTGAGCAAGAGATGATATTTCATTTCGTCTATATTATTATAATCTACAATCATAACAAAAATACCTCTTCCAATAAATACACAAGTTTGGGTTTATTCAAAGATATATCAAGTTAGCACAAATTCCCCACTGAAATAATTAATACACAATCAATATGTAATTTACTTGCAAAAACTAGATTAAGCACATGTTCATTCTCAATTAAATATAAAAGATAATTCAAACCTATGCCATTATTTTCATAAGGAGGCATTGAAAGAATTTTCTTTATTTTCCTTTATGGAATATATCCATAAACCATATTTTCACATTATACAATATTTACCTTGTCCTCAATGCAAGAGACACAAAATTGATTTTTCCTTCACTTGAATATTAAGTGGCTTGTTGTTACCCTTAGTCATCACGTGATTAATCTTCCTAATACTAACGATACTTTTAAACTTTTAAAGATTGGAATAATCAATTTTTAAAAACATTAATAAATCTAATATATTATTTCAAACATCCTTGAATACATTATTTACATATGTATTTTCACAAATATATGTATAAGTTTACAAGATTCTTATTTCAAATAAAGAAGAAAATTCAATACCTAATTTTCTATCTTCATCATAAAACATGAGTGATGAGTAGAGTATATATGGATAAAAGTGACACAAAAGTAGCCAATAGTAGGAGTAAGTCCAACTACCAAAAATAGGCTAGAGTTATGCCTACTAAGAATATGCCAAACAAATGGTTCCACCTACCTGGTAAAAGATAAATTTATAAATAGATAAGAGAGGTGGCCTATAAATCTAAGAGAACAAGAACCTCCAAAAACCAAAAATAGGTGGGAATTATACACGTCTCATATAGAAGATTCCATCTACCCTCATTAATACCATTTATAATAATGTAAACAAGATAAAATATATGTGTAGGAAAAATAAAAATCCTATATTTAAAAGAAAATAATAACCTATGCTAACACCCTCTTCAGTGTATCTTAGGTGGATGAAAAGATAGGTCCCAATAGATGAATCAAAGTACCCATGTACATAGAAATATTTCCAAAGAGAATATCCCCTCAACCCCCAAATAAATATGAGATAAGAGAGAAGACTATTTATACCGCCCAAAATGTTACCCCTTGCACGCATATTTTCTTTTATAAATGAAGAATCTTACTTTCTATGAAGAGCTTGGTGAAGATTTTAATGACATGCTAAATAATTGAGCAATAGAAAATATTGATGGCCTATCCATAAATGATCTCTCAAATGCAGTGCATGTGGACCTCAATTTTTTGGTCTACTAATCATAGATCACTCTAATTTTCACAAAATATGATGAGTGATTTATGAAAATATATATTAAAATTGGCGATATAACATACTAAAACCAAAGGTCTTGAATTATAGTATTCATGATGTTGAGAAAATTAGTGAACAATAATAATAAAACTATAAAATTAAAGTGTATAAATCTAATTAAATTGATTATAAGTATATGTGGTTAGCCAATAAATATTAAATAGGACATGGATTAGTATTTATAATAGCAATAAGAAACCAACAAATAAATATGATACTAAATATACATGGAAAAACCTTTTGAGAAAAATGTCCACCACCAAACATATTGATCTTTCATTATCAAAGAGAAATAAGTACATCACTACAAATCATATAATATTCTTTAGTCTTATAGTATTATGAAAACATAGGAGTACCTACATAGTAACCATACCTCCTAAATACCATGTGTTCAATATTTAGAACTTCAAAGGATAAAACAATTATGAGAAAACAATACCATGGAGTTAAATACAGTCTCAAAATACATTGTAAAAAATTATCATGATCCACTAATTGAGACACAACAACAGATAATACATTTTTTTATAATATATCACTAAGACCACTTTCTCATTTTAAAGAGATCCATGAGTGCAACAAGTACATTTCCATCACCTATTTTGAGAAAGATACTCTATAACTCACTATCTTTGAATTCATTTTAAATAAGATCACTTATTCACTACTGTTACAATAATATCTTATGTAATTCATAGAATAATAACTAAAAAATATCCTTCAACTACTCGTGGGTATCCAAAGTACTTATTCCAAGAAATTTAGAGATTCATCATTATGCATTAGGATTGTAATTTAATATCACACTATCTTAACATTCTCCTACTTGATATTATACATTGCAATCATAAAAAATAGGAACAATGAAATAATTCAATTGCAAGCATTAGGGTGTTGAAAAAACTTGTAAAATATTTCATGTTTTGGTACAAGTGTTCCTTTTTTCATCTTCAATTTTTTTTTGAAGATTTCATCTATTTTCACAATGCCTTTGGTTTTCTCATGAGTTTTGGGCCCTTATTAGGACTTGGAAGTTTATGTTCCAATTCCATGTTACTTCCCATGCCCCGCTTTCATTGAAAACACTACTAAATTGACATCTTTTGACAACTAATAACTTATTTTCCAAGGCATCATGTGGCAAAAGTTCCAACTCAAAATCTCACACCCCTTTTTGATGGAGCACAAATATTTAACAATATAAATGCCAAATATCTATGAGAAAATATAAAATAATAAAAAATAAATAAACTTAGCAATTGATCAGGTTGAGACACCTTAATTTCCAACATTCTCCCACTTGTTGAATATCTTACAAGAGCTACGGGAATCACACCATCATGGAATCAACTAAGCACAAAAAACATGGATCATGGCCTCCATGCATCGAGTGAACTTTTTTGTGCTAAAAAATTTGGTTAGATAATTTGCAACATTAAGCTGAGTGTCAATATTTTTCAACTCAATTTATTTACTTACAACCATTTCTCAAACAATGTGATACTGAACATCCACATACTTAGTTTGAGCATGATATTTAGGATTCTTGGCTCAAAAAATTGCATTCCATCTATCACAACAAATTTGAATTGTCATACAATCAAAACCAATACCTACACACAATCTATGTAACCATATTACCTCCTTAGAAATATGGGTAGTTCCATATACTCTGCTTTAGTTGTAGATAAAGTAACCATGGGTTGCCTCTTATTCATCCAACTCACAAGTCCTCCAAACAGATTAAACAATACCCATTAGTGGACCTTCAACTATCAAAGTCACTTGCCCAATCTGCATCAACAAAACCCTATATATCCATTTTTTTACCAATACTAGTAGTATTAGAATAAACTAAACAAAAATAGAAATTACCAGACAAATATCTTAAAACCCTCTTTGCATAATTCTAATGGTCTCTACCACTTGGTTAGAAAAAAACTTGCTTAATACTCCCACTACTCGGGCTATGTCTAGCCTAGTGCACACCATTGCATACATTAAACTTCCTAAAACATTACTATATTGAAAATTAGACATATCCTCTAAATCATCCTTTGATTTAGGACACATTTTTGAAGTAAGCTTCCAACTAGTAGAGCAATTCTAACTGGATCATAGTCGTACATATTAGATCAATGAAAAATAGTGTTCACATACATACTTTGTGACAACCAAAGCTTTATATTACCTAGATCCCTTTTTATTTCCATTCCCAATAAGTTTCTTGTTGCCCCTAGATCATTCATCTCAAAGACACTTGAAATTTGATCTTTTATCTCACAATCATACCTTTTTTGTTACTAAAAATAACATGTCATCCACATATAAGGGATAAATTAATAACTAATAATCAATACATCTAAGGGTTGATCCCATAGTGTGTTGGTTAACTTGTGTCATTGTTGATATTTCCACCAAGGTTCAAATCCCCATTGGCCTACTTTGATCGTAGTTTTGTTCCTTTTTTGATCCAGTGTGCTCTCTAATATGAAGTGTTGCGATGTTTAGGCTTGTGCTAGACCTTCATTGGGTTGGTGTGCTTGTAGGCTATGTGCCCTTGCTAGGCTACTATTCTTGTGGGTATGATTCATGTTGGGGTTGAGGTCCCCTATTTGTGACCTCACTGGTTCATAGCTCCAATAAAAAAAATGAGTATCAATAAAAAAATTTAAAAAATAATAATAATCAATACATCTAATGTAAACACAGTGATCTTCACTTTTCATAAAACCCAACTTCAACATAAAAAAATCATACTTTTGATACCAAATCCAAGGTGATTGTTTCAAGCCATAAAGAGACCATTTTAACCTACAAACCAAATATTCTTTCCATTTTACCTCAAAACCATTATGTTATTGCATATAAATTTCCTCTTCTAGATCGCCATACAAAAATGTAGTCCTAACATCCATTTTCTAAATTTAAAAAACATAAACAACAACTATGGATAAAATAAATCAAATAGAAGATAATTTAGCAATAAGAGAGAAGAGTTAACAAAATCAACTCCCTCTCTTTGGGAGTAGCCCTTGGCTGTTGGTCTAGCCTTGTTCTTTTCCAATGAATTGTTTGATCAAAATTTATTTTTGTAGACCTACTTACATCTAATGGCCTTCCTTCGGGAAAATGAACAAGGTATTAGGTATCACAATATTATAAAGCTATTATCTCCTCCTCCATTGCTAGTTACCAAGACTCACTATCATAATTTACAAGAATAACTTCCATAAAAATCTAGGTTCATCATTAGTACTCAATAAAGCAAATACACTACTAAAATTTGGTAGACCAACTAGTTTCCATTATCATGGATCGAATAAGGGATTCTTCCTTGTGTTCTTCTACATATTCAAATAGTTTGGTTCATCCTTTTTGAAACATCATTATGTTGTGGTGTATATGTAATTTCCTTTTGTCTTTCTATAATTTACTATTTGAAATTCTTATAGTAATATTCCCCTCCATTGTTAGATCTCAATACTTTTATCTTAAGTCTTGATTGGTTTTCTACTAAGACTTTCAATTCTTTAAACTTGGTAAAAACTTCATATTTATGTCTCATAAAGTAAACCTATGTAAATCTATAGAAAATAATCAATGAATGTAATGAAATGATGAGGTTTTCTAAATAAATTATTATCCACAGGACCAAACACATCCATATGAATAATTTCTAATTTATTCTTCACTTTATTTCTTATTAAAGGAAATGATGTTTTATTTTGTTTACCAAAAATGCAATGCTCACAAATGAATGTAATTAAATATCAAGATTTTCCAAATGAATCATTATCCACATGACCACACACATCCATATGAATAATTTCTAATTTACTCTTCACTTTATTGTTTATTAAAAGAAATGATGTTTTATTTTGTTTACCAAATACACAATGCTCACAAAAATCAAAATTATCATTAGAATAGGAGAAACCATCCAACAAATTTTTATTGATAATAGTTTTCAAAACATTTTTAGTAATGTGACCTAGACTATGGTGCCATAACATACATGTATTTTCAGCCTTCTCTATCACATAGGTGAATTTACAAATAGTAGTAGCATCAAGAATAAATATAATTCCAATCTATGTTCCCCTCACTACCACTAAGCTTCCTCTTACCAATATGTAACCGTTCTTGTTCAATATTACTTACATTCTTGAATCATTCAAATTTGATGCATAAATAAGCATTCTATCCAATCTAGGTATGTGTAAAACACCAGAGAGGGTTGTAATCTTTACATAATTGAAACAAATTTGTACCTTTCCTTATCCAATAATTGGATATGTAGTGTTGTCCCCAAGGTAGACATTACCTAAATCACTTTTTTTGTATTTGGAGAACCAACCCCTATGAGGAGTCATGTTATAAGAGCATCATGAGTCAACCAACCAATGTTCGTTAGATACAATATGCATGCAAAAAGTGAAAAATCGTCACTTACATTAAAGGACTTTTTTGTAGAGGAGACCGACTATTTCTTTTTGTTTTTGCATTCCTTATTAACATGTCCCCTCTTTCCTAGGTATAAAAAGTTTCCTAGGATTCATATCAAGGAGAAAAGTGACTTATGGAGGCATGTGCTGATCACAGATCATAGAGGAGAAGTTGCAAACATTGTTTGATAGAAGGAATCACAAGGAGTTGTCAATGTCAAAGGAATTCTTGAAAATAATCGCACAAGTTTGTAGGATGATTTTGTTTAGGTGCAACCATCTTTGGTGAAACAAAAAAATGTTGGAATAACCTCATGAAAATTTGAATATATTTTTCATTTTTCAACAAAATTTGACAATTCCAATTATGTCAAAAAGTTGAAAGATAGGAGAAGAAAACCAAGAAATTATTTAGAAACATATTTTGAAATGAAAAAGAAATGAACAAAATAAAAAGAGTCATTTCAATAGTTGTCAGATGATCATTTTGAGTTCACTCTATCATATCTACATGTATTTGATCAATTGTGAATAAGCGATCAATTTTTACATGTGAGTATCTCTATTCAAACTTATATAGATAGTAAAATTACATTAAATTCATCAATTTTGTTCTTTAGTATTGATTATGAGTTATATGATAGAATATTGTGTCATTCTTTATTTTCATCAAATTCCATCAATGTTGAATGTGAAGAATAAAATGTCATAGTGCAGGTCTGTGTAAGTGTTTTCATTCTCTTGGATAAAAAATTGTGAAAACATTACTGTTTTCCTTTTTTTTTAACATCAGAATAGTCAAAGCCTTTCATAAGAATTGTTTTTGTAGGCATGAATAAAAGAGTTGTGAGATTGTATAGCTTTATTTTTTGAGTAATCTTGTGAGATTTTAGAAGTAGATTCAAATCATTTATCAGTTCGTGAATCACCTAGTAATCCAGTTTTTTTTAGTTTCTGCATTATCCTTCTTACCTTTTCCTCTGATAAAAGTCAGTGTTTTCAAGAAATATCCAAAGGGAGCCAGCCCATAATTTGGAGGTCTACCCTCATTATAGGATACCCACAACTTGAGAGTAGTCCAATGTTGCATGGGATTCAGGGGTTTTTCAACTTGTCTTCAGGTGAAAATCCCAGTGTTAACACATATATTAAATACAAGTATAGTTTTTCATGATGTTTATCATTTTTATTTGTTTACTGTACTGGACTTTCATGCACATGCTCATCAAATATTTAAAACACATGTTCTTTATATGTTTACATTTTTATCATATATATTTAGCACATTTTCATTTTTAACTTTGTAGGTTTTATAATTCACTATTAAATTTAGCAATTTAACTTGTATTAACTTTCTAATTTGATAAGGGAAAATATTTCAAAGCAACCAAAAGTGTCCAACTATTCAACCAAGGGAAATACAAGTGAATATAAAAAAGGGAAGGACAAGATTAGTGTCAAGGAGGTGCAATTTTTGTGTGAAGAGTTGGAGGTAGTTGAGACATTGTATCAACTATAATTTTCCTATGCTTTCTAGTTCATTGCATCAATTAATATAAATTTATATATTGAAAAATATAAAATTATTGATAAAATTTTAATATTTAAATTTATTTAAATTTATGTCTTTAAGTCTAATTAATTGATACAAATTTATATCTATTGATATAGATTGATATAAATCTAATTAATTGATGTAAATTTATATATCAACCAATTGATATAAATAAAACTAATAATTTATAATATTTAATCTATTATTGAAAATCTTTATCAAATTGGAAGAGCAATTAGTAAATAAATAAACACATTTTAGGATACTTACTGAACATTCAACATAAGCGCATTTCAAAGGCACCAATTTACATATGATGTATAGTTACACATTTCAAGATATTGGCACATATTGAAAAGTAAGTCAAATGTGATAGATCAAGTTGGTACAATAAATGCACTTAAAGCTCTTGATACATATAATTTGCATCCTCTCTACCGTTTATCATCTCTAAAATATTTTATGGTCTTCAATGCCTAACTTCTATTTTTGTTGATGATATTCAAATTTCCATAAATTTTTCAAATTTAATCATGTTGGTACAACTAAATGGCTATAGTGTAGCATATAGTACCACTTATTTCTATCTTTATTTTCCCATTATTATTTCCTTCAATAACAACTATTCTAGTGGAATACTCTTGTTCGTACTACTATTCATAAATTTAATCCACTTGCATTTTAGTTACATGTATCTTGAGCAAGAGATGATATTTCATGCCGTCTATATTATTATAATCTACAATCATAACAAAAATACCTCTTCCAATAAATACACAAGTTTGGGTTTATTCAAAGATATATCAAGTTAGCACAAATTCCCCACTGAAATAATTAATACACAATCAATATGTAATTTACTTGCAAAAACTAGATTAAGCACATGTTCATTCTCAATTAAATATAAAAGATAATTCAAACCTATGCCATTATTTTCATAAGGAGGCATTGAAAGAATTTTCTTTATTTTCCTTTATGGAATATATCCATAAACCATATTTTCACATTATACAATATTTACATTGTCCTCAATGCAAGAGACACAAAATTGATTTTTCCTTCACTTGAATATTAAGTGGCTTGTTGTTACCCTTAGTCATCACATGATTAATCTTCCTAATACTAACGATACTTTTAAACTTTTAAAGATTGGAATAATCAATTTTTAAAAACATTAATAAATCTAATATATTATTTCAAACATCCTTGAATACATTATTTACATATGTATTTTCACAAATATATGTATAAGTTTACAAGATTCTTATTTCAAATAAAGAAGAAAATTCAATACCTAATTTTCTATCTTCATCATAAAACATGAGTGATGAGTAGAGTATATATGGATAAAAGTGACACAAAAGTAGCCAATAGTAGGAGTAAGTCCAACTACCAAAAATAGGCTAGAGTTATGCCTACTAAGAATATGCCAAACAAATGGTTCCACCTACCTGGTAAAAGATAAATTTATAAATAGATAAGAGAGGTGGCCTATAAATCTAAGAGAACAAGAACCTCCAAAAACCAAAAATAGGTGGGAATTATACACGTCTCATATAGAAGATTCCATCTACCCTCATTAATACCATTTATAATAATGTAAACAAGATAAAATATATGTGTAGGAAAAATAAAAATCCTATATTTAAAAGAAAATAATAACCTATGCTAACACCCTCTTCAGTGTATCTTAGGTGGATGAAAAGATAGGTCCAAATAGATGAATCAAAGTACCCATGTACATAGAAATATTTCCAAAGAGAATATCCCCTCAACCCCCAAATAAATATGAGATAAGAGAGAAGACTATTTATACCACCCAAAATGTTACCTCTTGCACGCATATTTTCTTTTATAAATGAAGAATCTTACTTTCTATGAAGAGCTTGGTGAAGATTTTAATGACATGCTAAATAATTGAGCAATAGAAAATATTGATGGCCTATCCATAAATGATCTCTCAAATGCAGTGCATGTGGACCTCAATTTTTTGGTCTACTAATCATAGATCACTCTAATTTTCACAAAATATGATGAGTGATTTATGAAAATATATATTAAAATTGGCGATATAACATACTAAAACCAAAGGTCTTCAATTATAGTATTCATGATGTTGAGAAAATTAGTGAACAATAATAATAAAACTATAAAATTAAAGTGTATAAATCTAATTAAATTGATTATAAGTATATGTGGTTAGCCAATAAATATTAAATAGGACATGGATTAGTATTTATAATGGCAATAAGAAACCAACAAATAAATATGATACTAAATATACATGGAAAAACCTTTTGAGAAAAACTTCCACCACCAAACATATTGACCTTTCATTATCAAAGAGAAATAAGTACATCACTACAAATCATATAATATTCTTTAGTCTTATAGTATTATGAAAACATAGGAGTACCTACATAGTAACCATACCTCCTAAATACCATGTGTTCAATATTTAGAACTTCAAAGGATAAAACAATTATGAGAAAACAATACCATGGAGTTAAATACAGTCTCAAAATACATTGTAAAAAATTATCATGATCCACTAATTGAGACACAACAACAGATAATACATTTTTTTATAATATATCACTAAGACCACTTTCTCATTTTAAAGAGATCCAAGAGTGCAACAAGTACATTTCCATCACCTATTTTGAGAAAGATACTCTATAACTCACTATCTTTGAATTCATTTTAAATAAGATCACTTATTCACTACTGTTACAATAATATCTTATGTAATTCATAGAATAATAACTAAAAATTATCCTTCAACTACTCGTGGGTATCCAAAGTACTTATTCCAAGAAATTTAGAGATTCATCATTATGCATTAGGATTGTAATTTAATATCACACTATCTTAACATTCTCCTACTTGATATTATACATTGCAATCATAAAAAATAGGAACAATGAAATAATTCAATTGCAAGCATTAGGGTGTTGAAAAAACTTGTAAAATATTTCATGTTTTGGTACAAGTGTTCCTTTTTTCATCTTCAATTTTTTTTTTGAAGATTTCATCTATTTTCACAATGCCTTTGGTTTTCTCATGAGTTTTGGCCCCTTATTAGGACTTGGAAGTTTATGTTCCAATTCCATGTTACTTCCCATGCCCCGCTTTCATTGAAAACACTACTAAATTGACATCTTTTGACAACTAATAACTTATTTTCCAAGGCATCATGTGGCAAATGTTCCAACTCAAAATCTCACACCCCTTTTTGATGGAGCACAAATATTTAACAATATAAATGCCAAATATCTATGAGAAAATATAAAATAATAAAAAATAAATAAACTTAGCAATTGATCGGGTTGAGACACCTTAATTTCCAACATTCTCCCACTTGTTGAATAGCTTACAAGAGCTACGGAAATCACACCATCATGGAATCAACTAAGGAAAAAAAACATGGATCATGGCCTCCATGCATCGAGTGAACTTTTTTGTGCTAAAAAATTTGGTTAGATAATTTGCAACATTAAGCTGAGTGTCAATATTTTTCAACTCAATTTATTTACTTACAACCATTTCTCAAACAATTTGATACTGAACATCCACATACTTAGTTTGAGCATGATATGTAGGATTCTTGGCTCAAAAAATTGCATTCCATCTATCACAACAAATGTGAATTGTCATACAATCAAAACCAATACCTACACACAATCTATGTAACCATATTACCTCCTTAGAAATATGGGTAGTTCCATATACTCTGCTTTAGTTGTAGATAAAGTAACCATGGGTTGCCTCTTATTCATCCAACTCACAAGTCCTCCAAACAGATTAAACAATACCCATTAGTGGACCTTCAACTATCAAAGTCACTTGCCCAATCTGCATCAACAAAACCCTATATATCCATTTTTTTACCAATACTAGTAGTATTAGAATAAACTAAACAAAAATAGAAATTACCAAACAAATATCTTAAAACCCTCTTTGCATAATTCCAATGGTCTCTACCACTTGGTTAGAAAAAAACTTGCTTAATACTCCCACTACTCGGGCTATGTCTAGCCTAGTGCACACCATTGCATACATTAAACTTCCTAAAACATTACTATATTGAAAATTAGACATATCCTCTAAATCATCCTTTGATTTAGGACACATTTCTGAAGTAAGCTTCCAACTAGTAGAGCAATTCTAACTGGATCATAGTCGTACATATTAGATCAATGAAAAATAGTGTTCACGTACATACTTTGTGACAACCAAAGCTTTATATTACCTAGATCCCTTTTTATTTCCATTCCCAATAAGTTTCTTGTTGCCCCTAGATCATTCATCTCAAAGACACTTGAAATTTGATCTTTTATCTCACAATCATACCTTTTTTGTTACTAAAAATAACATGTCATCCACATATAAGGGATAAATTAATAACTAATAATCAATACATCTAAGGGTTGATCCCATAGTGTGTTGGTTAACTTGTGTCATTGTTGATATTTCCACCAAGGTTCAAATCCTCATTGGCCTACTTTGATCGTAGTTTTGTTCCTTTTTTGATCCAGTGTGCTCTCTAATATGAAGTGTTGCAATGTTTAGGCTTGTGCTAGACCTTCATTGGGTTGGTGTGCTGGTAGGCTATGTGCCCTTGCTAGGCTACTATTCTTGTGGGTATGATTCATGTCGGGGTTGAGGTCCCCTATTTGTGACCTCACTGGTTCATAGCTCCAATAAAAAAAATGAGTATCAATAAAAAAAATTAAAAAATAATAATAATCAATACATCTAATGTAAACATAGTGATCTTCACTTTTCATAAAACCCAACTTCAACATAAAAAAATCATACTTTTGATACCAAATCCAAGGTGATTGTTTCAAGCCATAAAGAGACCATTTTAACCTACAAACCAAATATTCTTTCCATTTTACCGCAAAACCATTATGTTATTGCATATAAATTTCCTCTTCTAGATCGCCATACAAAAATGTAGTCCTAACATCCATTTTCTAAATTTAAAAAACATAAACAACAACTATGGATAAAATAAATCAAATAGAAGATAATTTAGCAATAAGAGAGAAGAGTTCGCAAAATCAACTCCCTCTCTTTGGGAGTAGCCCTTGGCTGTTGGTCTAGCCTTGTTCTTTTCCAATGAATTGTTTGCTCAAAATTTATTTTTGTAGACCTACTTACATCTAATGGCCTTCCTTCGGGAAAATGAACAAGGTATTAGGTATCACAATATTATAAAGCTATTATCTCCTCCTCCATTGCTAGTTACCAAGACTCGCTATCATAATTTACAAGAATAACTTCCTTAAAAATCTAGGTTCATCATTAGTACTCAATAAAGCAAATACGCTACTAAAATTTGGTAGACCAACTAGTTTCCATTATCATGGATCGAATAAGGGATTCTTCCTTGTGTTATTCTACATATTCAAATAGTTTGGTTCATCCTTTTTGAAACATCATTATGTTGTGGTGTATATGTAATTTCCTTTTGTCTTTCTATAATTTACTATTTGAAATTCTTATAGTAATATTCCCCTCCATTGTTAGATCTCAATACTTTTATCTTAAGTCTTGATTGGTTTTCTACTAAGACTTTCAATTCTTTAAACTTGGTAAAAACTTCATATTTATGTCTCATAAAGTAAACCTATGTAAATCTATAGAAAATAATCAATGAATGTAATGAAATGATGAGGTTTTCTAAATAAATTATTATCCACAGGACCAAACACATCCATATGAATAATTTCTAATTTATTCTTCACTTTATTTCTTATTAAAGGAAATGATGTTTTATTTTGTTTACCAAAAATGCAATGCTCACAAATGAATGTAATTAAATAACAAGATTTTCCAAATGAATCATTATCCACATGACCACACACATCCATATGAATAATTTCTAATTTACTCTTCACTTTATTGTTTATTAAAAGAAATGATGTTTTATTTTGTTTACCAAATACACAATGCTCACAAAAATCAAAATTCTCATTAGAATAGGAGAAACCATCCAACAAATTTTTATTGATAATAGTTTTCAAAACATTTTCAGTAATGTGACCTAGACTATGGTGCCATAACATACATGTATTTTCAGCCTTCTCTATCACATAGGTGAATTTACAAATAGTAGTAGCATCAAGAATAAATATAATTCCAATCTATGTTCCCCTCACTACCACTAAGCTTCCTCTTACCAATATGTAACCATTCTTGATCAATATTACATACATTCTTGAATCATTCAAATTTGATGCATAAATAAGCATTCTATCCAATCTAGGTATGTGTAAAACACCAGAGAGGGTTGTAATCTTTACATAATTGAAACAAATTTGTACCTTTCCTTATCCAATAATTGGATATGTAGTGTTGTCCCCAAGGTAGACATTACCTACATCACTTTTCTTGTATTTGGAGAACCAACCCCTATGAGGAGTCATGTTATAAGAGCATCATGAGTCAGCCAACCAATGTTCGTTAGATACAATATGCATGCAAAAAGTGAAAAATCGTCACTTACATTAAAGGACTTTTTTGTAGAGGAGACCGACTATATCTTTTTATTTTTGCATTCCTTATTAACATGTCCCCTCTTTCCACAATTCCAACACTTAACTTTGTTGAGTCTTAGACACACCCTTTGATTTTTCCTTAGAACCTTTCCAATCTCCTTTTGGTCCTTTTTACTTTGACCTATCCTTAAAATTAAGATTATCCATTGAGCTATCCATAACTTTCTTCCTCATTTCCTTTGATTGTAACAAAGTTTTGACAAGGGAATCCAACTATGGATCTCCAGGGTTAACACTAATAGCAAGAATGAAATTCTCCCATCACTGAGGAAAAGAAAAAAGTATCAATCTTAACATCAACTAATGTTAACACAAAATTAAATTATTTGTTTTCAAATGATCAACAATGGATTCACCTTCATTGAAAGGGAATGTGCAGAATATTCCAAAAGGCTCTGCATCAGATATTCTGATTGATAAAATTGTTGATCTTGAGTGTTCATTCTCTGATTTCAAGTCCTTATGTGAATAGTGCCTAGCTAACTTAGAGGCCAAATACCAGCACAAACATTAAGAAATTGTTGCATGCCTATCATATTTCTATTAAGAATAGTGCAGATTCTTTGGAGGTCATGTTTCGAAAGATCAGTGAGCTAAGAGAAGACTAGCTATAATTTTTTGAGTTGATGGAGAAGAAGTGGGTGACTAAAGGAAAAGGGAAAAAGCTTGGAAAGGACGATGTTAAAGGCCCTATTGCTAGAGGGATGGGTAACTTGAGGAAGACATTTGAGGACAATAAAAAAGAATTGTTGGACATGATTGGCCTTCATAGGAACTGAGGGATTGAGGTGGCCAACACCTTAAGAAACATGAGGTAGTGTCCAGTTTTGTGTTTTTTTTTTTTGTTTCTTTGTTCTTGAGTTTTTGTTTGTTTCCTAATATTTTGTTTTTTTTTGCTGATGGTTGTTGTTGATAGTTTACTATTACATCTTTAGAGCAGTATTTTGTATCTATAGTTGTAAAGGGTTTTAGGTCCCTTCAAAACCTATTTTTCCCAGATAATCAAAACAATAGAGTCACCTTCATCTTAAGAGATAATAATTTTCTTTTCAAAGTAAGTTTGTTTCTAAGACTCTTGGCTTGATAAATTTCACCAACAATTTCCATAAAGAATATGTGATCTATTCCTTAAAGACATTTAGTAGGAAAAAATATATAAAATATAACTTGAGTGTACCTCATGCCCTTTTATCCATCATGTCTTGCTCAACTTGATTGATTGTAGTGGGTTTCATTTATTTTATTAGAGTCAACCATTGATATCTTTCTTCAAGAAAATCCTTTATTTTCAATTTCCACAACTCATAATTTGTTCCAATAATTTTTTGAATATCTATCTAAGATGTAGATGCAACCATGATTTCCACAAACACTACTTTTACCCTTATAATTGTCATAGAATTTGTCACAACATCGTTAAAAATATAACTTCCATATTAAACCACTAAATGAACATCCTTTGAGAATTAATAAGATATTTTCAAGAGATCCAAAATGTGAAAAATGTGCTAACTCAAAATCTCACACCCCTTTTTGATCAAGCACAAAAATTTAATAATATAAATGTTAAATATCTATGTGAAAATGTAAAATAATAATAAATAAACTTAGGAATTGACAAGGTTGAGACACCTTTATTCCCAACAAGGATTTTATTTCCATTAGGTAAGTCTCTTAGAATTTTCAAGCATAGGTCAAGGGATTTGTCATTCCTCTCTATTGTTACACTTGAGAAACCAATTAGTATGCAAAATAAAGAGGAGAACAAAAAGAAGTAGCACATTGTTGATATATATCTTGGAGCATCTATTGTGAACAATCAACAAAGTGTGGATCCTTTTTATACCACTTTGATAGTAAATGGATGGTTTCTCCATAATTGTATGTTGTACTCAAATGCATTTAGTAATGTCATGCCTATGTAGTTGATGAATGAACATGGCTTGCAAGTGTCAAAATATTATGACAAATGTTTTGCTATGGACTCACATGAGGTAAATGTCATTCGGATATGAGTAATGTAAAGGTCCAATTAGTTGCTTACCCTAAAAAATCATTTCTAATGGATATTAATAATTATAATAGTAGACTTCCCTCCCTAAGTGGGGTACATTTGTAATCCAAGAAATGGATAGCTTTCATTGATGAGAGCAAACAAACGATATTTCTTATGCAAAAATATATTTACCATTGAAAATGCCAAGTTACACAAAGAATAGAGGGTCCTTGATATTATTAAGGCTTGCTACAAGTTACCTATAAGGTAAACATATTTGTTGCAAGTATTGATCATCTAATAAGCTATTGTGATCAATCTAAAGTCAAATTGTATGCTCTTACTCCATCCAATGTTGATAAGGAACTTAGTGATGGTCTTAGGGCCATATTTTTTGATGTGGCTTGCTCAAAAGAAGGTATTGGTCCATGTATTATTCTAATATTTTCATGAGGAAAAGTTAAGTTTTCATTTAGAACTAACTTTGTAATGTACTAACAATATATCTAAGTATCAAGCCCTCTTGCTAGGGTTGAGTATTTCTTACAGAGATGGAATCAAATATCTTAGGATATATGGAGATTTAAAGCTAATATTCCATGTTGGGAAAACTATTTTTAGTGCTCATATTGTTGAGTTGGGTATGAGTTGCTTTAACAACTCTGTAATTCTAGATTAGGGTAGAACTATACAGATGAAACCTAAGGAAGACTCCCTCCTATAAAAATGTATTTATCAAAAATGGTTTGGCATGGAACATTAACAAACACTATTATTTTTATGTGTAAATTTTTTATGCTTGATTTCTGACTCCTCAAATTCCTTATATGGTGTCAAATCTTGCTCCATGAGAGATCTTTGGTGCCATTCAAAAGAAGTTTTATTATATTTTTAACACAACCATTGTGGCAACATTCTTTCCTAGGTATAAAAAGTTTCCTAGGATTCATATCAAGGAGAAAAGTGACTTATGGAGGCATGTGGTGATCACAGATCATAGAGGAGAAGTTGCAAACATTGTTTGATAGAAGGAATCACAAGGAGTTGTCAATGTCAAAGGAATTCTTGAAAATAATCGCACAAGTTTGTAGGATGAATTTGTTTAGGTGCAACCATCTTTGGTGAAACAAAAAAATGTTGGAATAACCTCATGAAAATTTGAATATATTTTTCATTTTTCAACAAAATTTGACAATTCCAATTATGTCAGAAAGTTGAATGATAGGAGAAGAAAACCAAGAAATTATTTAGAAACATATTTTGAAATGAAAAAGAAATGAACAAAATAAAAAGAGTCATTTCAATAGTTGTCAGATGATCATTTTGAGTTCACTCTATCATATCTACATGTATTTGATCAACTGTGAATAAGCGATCAATTTTTACATGTGAGTATCTCTATTCAAACTTATATAGATAGTAAAATTACATTAAATTCATCAAAATGAAGGTTTTTTACATTGAAATCTAATTGTTCTATTATTATTAAGTTGGTCTAAGTTTTTCAATATCTGAGATGAGGTCATAAGTAGTAGTAAGTTTGTATTTGTAAAAAGTGTTATAATTAAGGTGCATTATTGATGGACCCCAACACCTCTGATTTTTTGATTAAGGGATAGTCATGGATAAATTAAGTTTCATAGAGAAATTTGATTGTACAAATTTTCATACATGGTAGATACAGATGTAATTACACTTGATAGAAAAATATTTTTGGGATGTTGTCAAACCAAACTTAATCACACCAAATCATGCAAATGAACTTGCTAAGAGGAATATTAAAAATCAAAAAACTTTGGGAACTATTAGCCTCGGCTTGTCAAAGTATTACTCACATCATGTGGATTTCAAAAATTCTGCAAAAGAGATTTCAGAGTCATTAAATAAGCTCTCTAGATCTAAACTATAAAGTACCAAGAAAACATTGAAGCAAAGATAGTATGGATTGAAGATGGATAAATCTAAAAAAATGGCATATCATAAAAGTAAGTTTCACTCCCTCCTAAATCAGCTAGATGGCATTAATGAGAAAGTAAAGGATGATGGTGCCAAAGCAATACTTTTGAATAGTTTCCTAAGAATATTTCTAGTATGGTGTCCACATCAATCAAGGTTAATATTAGTTTTGAAGGAGTAATCTCTACTCTAGTTGAGCATAATTTAAGTAGTCAGAATCTGAAGAAGTGTTATATGTACATAACAAGGAGAAAAGGGGAAAGTACAATTTAAGAAACTTCCCTTGAAAAGAAAAGGGCAAATGCTTCTATTGTAATGAAATAGGACATGTCATTTTGAATTGTAAGAAGAGGAAACACAATCTATTAGATGACAAGTTGGATCAACATGCTTCCTTGGTCGAAGAGACAGATCAGGAAAACTATGTCAATGATGAAGATCTATCTTGTCCTAGAGATGAAGAATATGTGTTTTACATAAATTCAAGCTTGTAAGTAGGAGGAAAAGGAGGAAGGAGGATACTCAATGTGTTCTCATGAACCACCAAAAATGGGGCTGATTATCAAATTTGGTGGCATTTTGTTTTCTAGTGTGGTGTGCGCTTCTGTTTTCTATGTTTTTAATAATTAAAAACTTCACATCATGGGGGAGAAATTAACACAACTATTCCATTTCCAATGGAAGTGACAACTTCCTATGATGTTGGAGCTAGAGTGGCACGATAAAGAACAATGACTATTTCTACTCATATGTTTTATTTCCTCTTGTAACCTCCTAGTGTAAAATATTGTAATGAACACAAGCACTAGTGTAATATAGTTCATGGATCTTGAAAAGGTTAGTGGTAATCCAGAAAACCATATGAGGTGAATAGATGAGTGTGTTGTTGTTCGTGTCTAGGTTTGTGGTAAACTTGTGTGAAAACCATGAAAGGGTGATAAGGTGGCTTTATTGAATATCTAGGAGATCAAGAAGCCTACACTTAATATGAATAGATTAGAGCAGGAGGTGGTGGAGATCCTCAAGAATCTGGCCTAGTGGCTAGTTGTCTTATGGTTTTTTGTTAGTTTTTTGTTGTGTTGCCTTGGTGTTCACTATTTTCTTAGTGGCCAGTGTTTTGTTTTTTCTTTGGGCTCTATTAATGTTTTGTCTTTTGATATCTTACTATTAAGGCTTTCGGGATCCCTTCAAAACTTGTTTGTTCTATAATAAAAAACATTTCCATGCTTATAAAATACATTGGTTTAGAATTGGTCACACTATCAACAAAAATACATTACACATTGGAAATTGAAGATTTTATCTATTTTTTATGATTTTTTAATAAATTATTGTATAATAAGTTTTTCCCTATTCTTGTACCCATTATTTTTTTAATAATGTTGCTAAGGACATAGAAAACCAAGGAAGTGATTAGATACATGAGAAATTAGTTAATTTATTATAAAAACCTATGATTTATGAGGGAACCCCAAACCTCATGCCAAAATTATTAATTAGAAGGATGTTTACATAGGAATTCATTAGCCAAGTGTTAACTACAACCAACTTATTTGTAAATGGTGAGAAACATCGAATTATGAAACCTTATTTTCAATTAGAAGAAATGGATGAAAAATAACTTCATCTGACAATTCCAATGGGAATTTTTGGAGACGAACACAAATAGGAGCCAAATTTATCTTCTTAGAATCAAAACCAACAAACCAACTTTATAAGAAAAGAAAAGCCTTATCTAAGAACTAGGGACCTCCCAAGAGAACCCAAGACCATTCCTTGATAGCATTGAAGGAGAATAGAAGAAAACCATTCATAAAAGCCTTAACACTCAACGACCTATTTACATAGGAGTTATTTCATAATTTTAGGTTTTGTAAAATATATGTCGGCTATGTTTTAGTTTTTGTCAATTTACACTCTAGCCATTACATTCCACCCCTTGTTGTCACTATAGTTACTCAACATAATTAAATATAATATAATTTAAAAAAATGGTAAAGAATAATGCCCACCAAATCTTATTAAATGAAATCCAACACAAAGATGAATTAATAAAACCAATAATTTAATCCCAAAAAATAAACAACACAAAGAAGACTGTCACTTTCTAGGGTTGTGGGTCTCCATGAAATGCACCATTGAAGTTTACTTTGATCCATTATATTTTTTATGGCACCCAACAAGCATCAAATTTCATATATGATCTTTGTTATTCTTGAATCTAGAGCCTTGTATCGATTTGTGTGCAAGTTAGAAGATCCAGTTGATTGATTTTTTGTTTAACAGTGCAAGAAGGACGACTTCGTGAATGTAGCTTGTTGCAGATATTCGAGGAGTAATTGTTTAAGTGTTTTTGTGTTTGAGAATATTGACTTGGGTCCTCACTATGTTGTGACCGACTTTGGTTGGTACACATTGAAAATTATTTATGGATTGAGTTGATAGTTTGTGAATATTTTCTATTTTGTTGAAGCCAACATGTAGTGATTGAATCTTTAGTTGAAGATATATATAAGTGATCAATTATATCATTTTGATGTATGTACGAAGTGTGTTGATGTGTGTGAAAATCAGAAGGATTGTAGAGTGATTATGCACAGTTTCACTTGTGCATAAAAGGAGTTGTGATGCGAGTTAAAGCAAACAGAGTAGAAGAGTAGAATAAAAAAAAGGTCAATAAAGTGATTAATGTGCTTAACCGGAACTGTAATTAGGTGTATTAGCAGATGCTACTTTCTCAATTCAAATCTTCTAGATGTAATCCAAATCTATTTTGTAAGACAGTGAGTCTTCCTTTTGTATTTGAGCAGTGAGCTCTAGGCAGTGTGCTTGAATGCATGTGATTTCCTTTTCTAAATGCCTTTGAGTATATTCAAATCATATTGTGGATTGACATCCACATGGTTTTTCCCCTAATAGGGTTTCCATGTAAAAAATCCTTGTGTTATGGTGCTATAGTTGCTTTTTTTATGTTCATGCATCTTTCTTTTTGTCGAATGTTATACATGTTTTAAAGATCAGATTAATAAAGTTAAAAATTTCATAACACTAATTCACCTCCCCTCTCAGTGTTCCCTGATTGTAACAATTGGTATCAAAGCCTAGTTCCTCAGAAGAAGTTTATAAGCTTGGGGTAGATCCAGGAAAGTGATTCAATGGATTCAAGTAGTATTCGACAAAAAAAATTGGTGGCCCTAGATGATCTTGATTAGTCCAAATATGAAGTCCGGGAATTGTAGGCAAGTCTCCAAAATGTTGAGAAATTCATTCAATCATTGAAAGATAAAATCAATTAATCAAGGGAAAAGATAAAGGAACTATGTGATCAACTTAAAGAGAAAGAAAGTAAGAGCATCAAAGATGAACACCTGAGTCAAGCCTTAAACGAAAAGAGAAAAGAATGTGAAAAGCTTACCAGAAATAATGTTGTCCTAAAACATGAGTTGGAATATATTATGATGAGGATGACCATGGAGATTGAAGACAAAAAGAAGAATGAAGAAAATCTTGCTCGGTCCTTGAAAGAGAAATATGAAGAATGTAGCTAAATTACTAATGGAATCAATCAGTTGGAGCTTGAATTGGAACAATCCAGAAATAATGAAGAAGAACTTGAAAATCAGATTGTTGATCTTAGAGATGAACTTGCTACTACAAATGAGTTCAAGGAGAATTTCAAGATTCACTCAGCCAAGCTTAATGAGCTAATTAAAATTCAGAGGATTGGAAGTGATAAGTGAGGTCTTGATTATGAGAAAGGAGAAAGTTATGGATCTAGACAAAGGAGATTTAGGAAAGGAAATCGGATGAACAAAGTTGGAAGGTATCTGGTAAGACAACCTAATGCTCAAAGGTTTAATGATTACTATTTTGTTTGCAATAGATTTGGTCATGTGGCGGCTCAATGTAGATGTAGAATGAATTCAAGTGGTCCATCATTTTTCGGTCAGTGTTTCAATTGCAATAAGTATGGTAATAAGTCAAATGAATGCAAAAGTATGATGAACAACATTTTCAATAGAGATGTTAGATGTTATACATGCAATAGATTTGGCCATATTGCTAACCAGTGCAGATCAAGGGAAAATAAATGGAACAACTTGTCTAGAAAAATAAATGTGAGTCAAACCACAATAGTGGTTTACAAATTATATGAGGAAGGAAATTTCATTTTTTTCTTTTTCCCCAAACTCATTGGGTTCAGTCAAACTCAATGGTTCAACCGAACCTCATCATAGGTTCGACCAAACCCACAAACCCTAAATAAAAATAATCTTATTTAAATGGGTTTGGTCAAACATGGGTTCAACCGAACCCCGTTAATAGCTAATGACAACCATATAAAGAGCCACATTAAAGAAGATGAAAAATAATGATCAAGACCATGATTTAGATACATATGTTGCTAAACAAGATATTTTCCTAAATTGATAATTACGTACTGATGCACCTCTCCACCCTAAATATCCTCACTCATTGGCTAGTAATTTATATAATGTATTAGGTGGCTATCCTTAGGGAATTAATACTATTCATAATATTACCACTCTAATGGATTTTAATAATGTTGTACCCTCTATGCATCCATCTACCCTTCATCCTCTTATAATGATTCCTCCTATCATACTATAGTTACCACTTCCATGGTATCCACCACCCATGTCCTACCGCCTTTCTCTCCACTAGTATTTTTCTTATCTCCCATCCTTTTATATATGTTCACACCATTGTTACTACTAGCACTATCCTATACAGATATGTTCTTCATACCATTCCTCCTTATCCTAAGAAAATCTAACCTTATAGTGTAACTTTTCCTTCCATTACCATGTCATTACCTTTCTAGACCTTCCCCTCTTTATACATTCTCCTTTTTATCCTACACTACTCCTACCACTAATATATCCCTATACCTTGGATATACTATTGAAGAAATATAACTGAATTTCAATATCGCAAAAATTAGACCCATATTTTTGAACGTAAAATGTGTATAATAAAGCACAATCCATGCTTCCTAATTCAACTTCACTAATGTCTATCAAATTAACTTAGGTTCATTACAATAAGATAATCATATAGCCATAATTAATTGTCAAGATAATGGTAAATTTTTCAATAGGCTACCATATTTATCCTTCCACATGCCACCATTAGACATACACATAAGATTCATGAACATCCATACCTATGAGCATCCAAATACAAGAAATATAACTATATATCATGCACATCATCAACATACACATAAAATATCACACCCATCATGATGTGTCAACACAACTAATAGTTCCCATATCATATTATCTATGTTCTCATACAAATGTGTCTTCAAATACATCAAATCACTCATGAGTAAATCCACTCTGCAGAGCATACACACAACTAAAAAGGTGCCCCTAAGGTATTTGTCTCCTATATCTATCCTCTTAGCCTATCCTTCTCTATGGATATGTTCCACTCATATCTACCACCCTGAGGTGATCCATGTCTCAATCCTTGTCAAGGTCACTCCTCCTCTCTACCTATATCATTTCTCAATGAGCTAGATCTATCACTGCTACTCCCCAAAACACCTACATTTAAATATTAAAAAAATGTTTAATAAATCATACAACATTGATTAAAACTAACTAAACAATGAAAGCATTTAATATTAAAACACCTTATGAATTATATTGAATGTCCCCACCTTGAAATTTATAGCCATCGATGTCAATCACTTATTCATACTATAGCTTTGTTCTCCAAAACACCTACATTTATATAAAAGTGAATTTTTAAGAAAAATAATATTTAACTTACTTTTAACTCAACAATAATGGATGTATTTCTATCATAAACTCTTCGTACTCATAACAAAATCATGGCCTAGGTAGAGTATAAAAAATGTTGTTTCCAACCTCATGTAAATTTAGAGTTAGAGTGCCAAAATTGTTGAATTTCATCCTTTGTGCTATTAATTAGCTTCTTATCGACTCATGGAAGCCTACTGCTAAAAGCCCAAGTATGATTTTCAATAGGACTTTCTAATCATGATCTTATTGATAGTACTTTTGATAATGTTTTACGATTTAGGATTAATTCAAGACAAGTTTACCTTAATAATTGAGCCTTTTTAATTTTTTAATTTCTTACTAATGATGTTATTACTCTATGAGCAACTCTTTTATCTTTTTCCTTACTATTATTTACAATAGAATTGAATGCATTAAAAAAAACTTTAACAACAATATTATTTCGATCAAACTTTTTGTTTACATGAATCTTTGAAATTTATTTAGTAAGGGTCTCATTTTGTACATCTTTAGTAATTGTATATAAAAATTTGCCATTTTTTAGTTAATGTCTTATTGGAAAACCATTCATTGAATTTTTTTGAAGCCCACAACTGAATGGTTTGTGATGACCTCGTGCCTTCAAGAATTTCTATTATGCTCATCAATTTCAAACCATTTTGGGGTTCTTGAATGTTTTTAAATTTTAACAAAATCATTACAAAAAGATGGATTTTGAATTTATTTTTCTTCTTCACAAAGGTTCTCTCTTCTTATGTAATTTGGAGATAGATTGAGTTTCATTGGTTCATGTGAGCTATCAATTTAATCATTGTTATCAACAAGTTGATTATTGAGTGAAATTTCAATGTCATAGGGTACATATCCACATTATTCAAGAAATTGTTGACGTATTTCTTCTTCTTCTTAGAATTCTTCTTCTTCTATGATGCTACTCTTATCAATAGGTGTTCCATCAAATTTTACAATATTTTCACTTTCATATTCAACATTTTTATTTTCAATATTATTGTCACTTTTATTTTTTAAACATTTCATTATATTGAACATTAAAATATCCAATTTAAATGTCATTTAAGGGAAAATAAGGACCTTCACCTTATTTCAATAATTAATATTAGAATTTAATACTTGGTTCATATTGTATGTCCACCTCCCAATGGTCTTGGAATGGATGCATTTAGATGGAGAAGGATTTCAAAAGGATCATGGTACTTGTGGACCCCTCAAATGCATGATATATAACACATGAGCTTTATTTATGAAATTTGGTCTTTTTTTGTTGGCTTCTAGTATGAATGTTATCTATACTTGGTGGAATTCTTAGTTGAGACTCTCAATCTTCCATTGTTGGTTTTGTTCGATCTCAGTTGTGTTTATGGTTTGTCCTTGATGACAAAATCTCTGATCCTTTTGTTTTACAATGGCACTTCTTAGATGTCTCTTGGCTATTACATTAAGTTATTTGTTATGCTTTAATTTCATTGTGATGAGAATTCTGGTTCAAATTCTATCTCTATGACTGACAAAGCTTGTAAGTTGGTTTCTTTGTCAGGATGGTTCTTTTTGCATATCACTAGCTTACACATATCGGCATGAGTATGGCTGGGTCTCACTGATCCACTTTGAAATGTCTAAGTTTCCTATCGGCAAGACATTTCTAATGTCATGTCGATTGAATTTAACATTCTAGGAGCTTTCGGCATGACATTGTCCGTGGTCTTGGTGACATAAGGAAAATATTTATTGGCATGAGCCATAGGTCTTCGGTATAATGTTTCATCAAACATGTTATGTCTTACTGACCCATTTTAGAATGAACATATCGGCAAAGGAAATCATCCTCAGGGTAATGTCATAGCGAAATCATTTTGTCTCACTAATCGGAGGTTGAATAGAAGTCTATCAGCTACAGCTTGGCTGTATCGAAATAGGTCTCAGTGAAGTGGTTCTATCTTACTGAACATCATCTCAAGTTTTGCTTGTGCCAAACATAATGATTTCATTATATAGTCTCTCTGAAGTTTGCTTGTCTCACCAACCGATGCACTAAATGTCTTATCGGCATAATGTTACTGCTTAGGTGAAATGTTATATCGAATGTGCATTGTCTTGCCGATCGCTGATGAAGAAATACATTTCGGTATGACTCGTGCATTCTATGAGAGGTCTCCCCGACATTGTTATGTCTTGTCGATGGAATAAAAATGGTCTCTGTCGGTATGAGAAGTGAATTCTCTTGGCGATCTAGGGTGAGCTCAGGATTTTTTGGGAAAATAAAGGACAGTCTATATAACGTCTCCCTGACTTTGTATTATCACTGTGACTTGAAAATGACAAAGGCCTTTAGAATAGGTCATGAATTGTCACGGCGACAATGCATATCTAATAGCTTTCAGTATATCAAAGTTGATCTATATGATGTCTCTCTGACATCAAAAGCTATAGCGATAGAATAATGGTTTCATTTCGGTGAAAGATCCCTTTTTGTCTCATCGACCAAAAGGATGCTATGAGCTCTTGATGTGACATTGTGTATTCGATATGACTTCTCTTCGACTCTGGTGAATCTTGGCGAAAGCGACAACCATAAGGTTGTCTGGTAATGTTAGAGTTACCTACGGCATAACATGTCATCAATGGAAATAAAAAAAAAAGGATTAAGGAAAACTCTTTGAGCGTATTCTTTTTGGCTGGGTATCCAACCCTAGCCTGGCCACCATCATGAATGTTTACATTTCTATTGTTGTTGACTGTAACGGTTTCTACCGAGGCTTATGGAAGGTTTGTTTGATGCATGTCTCTGGTTGGATGCTCAACAGTGGTTGATGGAACCAAGGGAGTTGTAGATCTATTTGGTACTTTCATTATGCGTTTTATGCTGCTTATACTAGTTTATGATCACTATTTTTAACTACTCTCTACATCTCTGTTACTAATATGACAAATGATGCCCTGACTGAATATTGTCTTTCATACATTAGATGTTATTATTTTTTGTGGTGGGTAGTTGTGTGTTTCTATGCAGAGAAATGATCTCACAAGTTTCAAAAGCTGGGTGAAATGGCTCTTGTTTTAGTTGGTTGTTTTTTCATTGCTTCTGAAGACTGTTACTTTTCGAGCAATTATTTATAGAAGCAGATAACCTAGTTTTTTAGTTCAGTTTTTATTGTAATTCTGATATTATCATTTTTGGGCTGTATGAAATTGTATGATAAAACTCTGCAATAAAAATATGAATAAAAATGCAGAGATTGTAAATTTATTTTCTATGTAGTATTTTAGGGATTCAATTATTAAATGTTTAAGGTATTTTGTAGATGAGAAAATAGAGAGATATGTGGTTAACTGAAAACATAGAAATCCTCTGAATCATTACTATTGTTTAAAACATAATTTGAGGGGCTAGTACTCCTTGAGATAGATATCTCTAAATGAGGGGTTGGTGCTCCTTGAGTGGGTGCTCAAAAATTAGCCTATAAGGCATTGTGAATAGTTGATTAAAAGATTAAGCCTAGAAGGCATTTAGGGAGTGGTTTTTATACCCTAGGAGGGTTTTCCACTCAGAAAAATATTGTGCCTCTTTGTTCTTCTATGTTCTCTTTGGTTTACTTTGCTGTTGTTGTTTCAGTTCACTGTTAAGTCATTATTTTTCTTAATTTGTTTATGAATGATTACATTCAACTCATGAATGTTTTAATCAGAGTGATATTGAGATCAAATCTTTGCAGTGTGTTTGAATATTTTAAAAATTGGTCAAATAGTTAAGACACTGATTCACCCCTCCCCTCTCAGTGTCATTTTAACTCCAACAATTGGTATTAGAGCTTTGGGTCCTCTGATTGGTTTAATTACCTTGGATTGATCCTGGTCTTGGAGTTTGTTTTTAATGGAACATTCTCAAGATGGTGCCTCTGTAACCAGAGCTCCGTTATTTGATGGAACAGATTATGTGTTTTGGAAAATCAGAATGGAAGCTTTTCTTATTTCTTTTGATGTCGATGTTTGGAGCATGGTTATAATTGCTTACAATGTACCGGCCTCTATTCCCACTGATCCTACTGAAAAGAAGAGGTATGAAACAAATTCCAGAGCTAAGCATTCCATCTTGTGTGGGTTAACTAAAGATGTGTTCATTAAAGTCATGCATTGCAAATCTGCTCATGAAATATGGGAGAAACTTGAAACTATATATCAAGGTAATGAGAAAGTCAAACTGTCAAAAATCATTACTCTCAAACATCAGTTTGAAGAGTTGAAGATGAAGGATGATGAAAAAGTGGCTAAATAATTCCTAAGAGTTGATGAAGTTGTCAATGTAATGAAAGGTCTAGGTCAAACTGTTAATGAATTTAATGTAGTCACAAAGGTTGTTAGAACCTTACCACCTAAATTTGAATCTAAGGTTTCAGCCCTAGACAAAAAGAAACACTTTGATCAACTTACCTTAGATAGCCTGGAAGGAATACTTACTGCCTATGAAATGAGAACTAGCAAAATCAATTCAATAGGAAAAGAAATTACTTTTAACACTGAAAAGAAAGAAAAAGTTGAAGTCAGTGAATCAGATTTGTTTGATTCTAAAGAATCCCATTTTGTTAGAAGATATAAAAAGGGATCAGGAAAATACAAGGGAAAACTTCCCTTTAAATGTTTTAACTGTGGAAAAATAGGTCACTTTGCTGCAAAGTGTCCCTATGATGATCAAATCTATGACAATGAGACAACTGAAATACAGCCTAAGAAGAAGGCTTTCAAACCTAAACGAAACTTCAATTTTAAAAAGAAGAAAAGTCTATTTAGTAAGGATGAATCTGATATTGTGTCTGAAGACTCATCAGCTGATGAAGTTGAAACTTTGTTCATGGCTGAATTTACTCAGAAAAATGATTCTAACACCTTTGACACTGAAGAAGGTGAAATAGATCTTGAAAGTGAGTTGAAATGTGCTCTTCAAGAGGTCCGAAAACTTAAAAAACAAGTTCTTACTCAAGAACATAAACCAGATCAAGAATTGATCTTTCTGAAAACTCAGCTTGAAGAAGCTAAAAGAGTTAAAGTATTCCTTAGAGAGACTATAAGCTGCAAAGATCAGGAAATTCAAAAATTGGAACAAGAAGTAGTCCTTCTTAGGAAGGAAATTGAAAAATATGAAAGCACTCTAAAACTGAATGAGATGCTTAGCAAGCAAAAGATGTATAAAGATAAAACTGGTGTTGGTTTTGAAAAGGGTGAATGTTTAATTGACAAAGCAAAACAAAACCCCTCTTTTGAAGTAAAAAATTTAGGTTCAAATCACTCAGAATCTAGTAAGGATCATGCTAAGTTTTTTAGAGGTAATAGATCTTCATACAATGTCAATTCTTTTTTCTATGGTTATTGCTTTTTCTACAACAAATTTGGTCATCAGGTGAGCACCTGTAGGCTTATGAATTCTACATTACCTAGGTTTGGTCTTAGACAACACTATGGTTTTGTTAGACAGATCAGATGTTATAAATGCAATACTTTAGGACATTCTGTCAAACAGTGCAGAACTGATCTGCAATCCAAACAACAGAAAATTAAAAAGGTTTGGAAACCTAAGACTGTCAACAACATTGAACAAACTATGTTGGTTCAAACTACTTTTCATTCCAAGAAAAGGGACTTATGGGTCCTAGACAGTGGATGTTCTAACCATATGACTGGCGACAAAGATAAGTTTATAAAACTTGAAGATTATGTAGGTGGATATGTTAAGTTTGGTGATAACTCTAGTATTCAAATTAAAGGTAGAGGTTCACTTCTTCTAAATGAAGACACTCCTATCTATAATGTGTACTGTGTGGAAGGTCTCAAGCACAATCTTCTAAGTGTTAGTCAAATCTGTGATAGTGGTTATCATGTTCTTTTTAATTCATAGGGATGTGAGATTAAGAATAAGCTTGGAAAGGTTGTTGTAGCTGGAAAGAGGACAAAAGGAAATGCATATAATATTCTTTTCTCATCATGCAATGACAATAATCAAGGTATGTGTCTAATGGGCCAAGTTGAAGAGCATTGGTTATTGCATAAAAGATTAGGACACATAAACTTTGAAAATCTCGTTAGAATTAGTAAAAATCAAAATTTTAGAGGTCTACTAGTTCTTAGCAAGCCAAAAAACTCTGTGTGCAAAGAATGCTTAAGTGGTAAACAAACTAAAATCAGCTTTAAGTCAAAAGAACATTCTTCTTCAAAACCTTTACAGCTTGTGCATACTGATTTATGTGGACCAACCAAAACAAGGTTTATTAATGATGAAAGGTACTTTATGTTGTTTGTGGATGATTATAATAGAATGATATGGGTCACATTTCTTAAGCACAAATCAAAAGCCTTTGGAAGGTTCAAAATTTTCTGAAAAATGGTTGAAAAGGAATCTGATCTGAAACTTAAATGCCTTCGATCAGACAAAGGAGGTGAGTTCACCTCTCAAGAGTTTATTGATTATTGTGAACAGCATGGTATTAAAAGACAATAAATTGCTACTAAAACACCTCAACAAAACGGGGTAGTTGAACATAAGAATAGAACTGTAAAAGAAATGGCTAGAACCATGCTAGATGAAGCTAAATTGTTTGATATGTACTGGAAAGAAGTTGTTCATATAGTTGTATACATTTTGAATAGAGTGTAGCTTAGGGTGAAATCTAAACACACCCCTTATGAACTTTGATATGGAAAAACTGCCTCTGTCAAATACTTTAAGATTTTTGGAAGTGTTTTATTAAGAAAGACGATGATAACCTTGGGAGCTTTCAATCAAAGAGTGATGAGGGTATCTTTCTAGGATACTTAACTCATAGCAAAGCTTATAAATTCCTTAAAAAAAGGCTTAACAAGATTGTTGAAGTTGTTAATGTCAAATTTGATGAAAGACCACATTTGATTGCTAAATCTTTGCAGGATAATGAGGAAGAAGAACTTGAATTTGAAATTATTTTAGAAGGAGTTGAAACAAAAAAGTCTGTTGCTGAATCAACAAGCCCTAAAAAATGAAAAAGCGAGTCCTGAAAAGGTTGCATCAAATGCTCCTTCGAAAACTATAGCTATTTATCACCCCAAAGATCAGATAATTGGGGATAAATATGCAGGAGTTCAAACTAGAAGAAAAGCTATTGAATCTGATGAAAAGGCACAAGTTGCTTTTTGTTTAGTTACTCAGTTTGAGCCTAAAATTTTTAATGAAGCTCTCACAGAATCACATTGGCTTGATGCTATGTAGGAAGAAATTGATCAGATTGAGAAAAATTAGACTTGGGAGTTAGTCCCAAGACCAGATGACAAGAATGTCATTGGAGGCAAAAGGATATATAGAAACAAGGTGAATGAAAATGGTAATGTTATTCACAACAAAGCAAGATTTGTCTGCAAAGGCTATGCTCAACAAGAAGGTATTGATTTTTGTGAAACCTTTGTACCCGTGGCTAGATTAGAATCCATCAGAATATTCTTGGCTTATTCTGTTTACAAAAAATTTACTGTTTATCAAATGGATGTCAAAACTGCCTTTTTGAATGGCTATTTAGATGAAGAGGTCTATATTGAACAGCCTGAAGGATTTATATGCAAAGATAATCCTAACCATGTCTACAGGTTCAAAAAGGCTCTCTATGGCCTAAAACAAGCACCTAGAGCTTGGTACTCTAGGCTGGATAGTCATTTAATTTCTAATGGCTTTGTTAGAGGAGGTATAGATAGTAATCTTTATGTTAAAACTGAAGGTTTTAATAAATTATTTGTTGAAATTTACGTTGATGATACCATCTATGGATACAATAATGTCACTATGAGTAAAAATTTCTCACAGTTAATGGAATCTAAGTTTTAAATGTCAATGTTAGGAGAATTAAATTTCTTTCTGGGTCTTCAAATCTCTCAATGTGAAAATGGAATATTTCTCTCTCAAACCAAGTATGCTAACAAGATGCTTAAGAAATTTCAAATGGATAGATCTCATCTTGTTAGCACTCTAATGGCTACTAGATGCAAACTTACAAAAATTGATGATTCTCCTACTTCAAATCAAACGGAATATAGATCAATGATCATCAGCCTCTTATATTTAACTGCCTCTAGACCTAACATTATGCAGGTGGTTTGCACTGTTGCATTTTTTCAGGCATCACCTAAAGAATCTCATGTTACCGCTGTTAAACGGATCTTTAGATACATTCAGGGCACTCTTGATTATGGTCTTTGGTATCCTAGGAGCAATGATTTCTCTTTGATTGCTTATACTGATGCTGACTGGGCTGGTTGTTTGGATGATAGGAAAAGCACCAGTGGTGCTGCATTCTTTCTTGGTGATCGTTTAGTGGCATGGCACAACAAGAAACAAGTATTTGTTTCTCTCTCTACTACTGAAGTAGAATACATTGCTGCCACTTCATGCTGTACTCAAGTTCTATGGATGAGTCAGACTCTTTTAGATATGGGTATTGATGTTTCTAAACCTATTTCCATTCTTTGTGATAACACTAGTGCAATAAATATATCAGAAAATCCTGATATGCACTCTTGAACGAAACACATTGCTATTAAGTTTCATTTTCTGTGAGAAAAGGTTTTGGCTAATGAAGTCTGCTTACAGTTTGTTGGATCTCAAGATCAGGTGGCTGACATTTTTAATAAGCCCTTAGCAAAAGATCTATTTGAAAGGCCAAAACTTTGATTGGGAGTTATCTCTCAATCATTACTTCACTGAATCTCCAAGCTACTGCTTAGCAGGAGCAAGTTACATATTTTTTATTCACTTACAACTCTCCTACAATCTTGGTTGCTACACTACTACTCTTTTTCTTGCTGTTGTTTCTCATTATGTTTTGATTGGCTTCTCAGTTGTGTTTCATGGCAATGAATGATCTTCTCTTCTACTCTTTGTCATTGAGGCAAAAAGGGGGAGAGTCATTTGTGTTTTGCCATCAAGGACAAAGGGGGAGTTTGTTGGATCTCAGTTGTGTTTATGGTTTGTCCTTGATGACAAAATCTCTGATCCTTATGTTTTACAATGGCACTTCTTTGATGTCTCTTGGCATTGCTCAATAACAACTATTAACAAGACTTTTGGTTCAAATGCTATCTTTGTGACTGAAAAAGCTTGTAAGTTGGTTTCTTTGTTAGGATGGTTCTTTTTTCATATCACTGGCTTACACATATCGACATGAGTATGGCAGGGTCTCACCGATCGACTTTGAAATGTCTAAGTTGCCTATTAGCAAGACATTTTTTATGTCATGTCGATTGAATTTAACATTCTGGTAGCTTTCAGCGTGACATTGTCCATGGTCCTAGCGACATAAGGAAAATCTTTATCGGCATGAGCCAGAGGTCTTCGGTATAATGTTTCATTGAACATGTTATGTCTTACCGACCCATTTCAGAATGAACATATCGGCAAAGGAAATCATCCTTGAGGTAATGTCATAGCGAAATCATTTTGTCTCACCGATCGAAGGTTGAATGGAAGTCTATCAGCTAGAGCTTGGCTATGTCAGAGTAGGTCTCGGCAAAGTGGTTTTGTCTTATCGAACATCATCTCAGGCTTTGCTTTGGCCAAACATAATGATTTCAGTATATAGTCTCTCCAAAGTTTTCTTGTCTCACCAACCAATGCACTGAATGTCTTATTGTAATAATGTTACTGTTTCGGTGAAATGTTATATCGAATGTGCATTGTCTTGTTGACCACTGATGAAGAAATAAATTTCGGTATGACTCATGCATTTTGTGAGAGGTCTCCTCGACATTGTTATGTCTCGCCGATGGAATACAAATGGTCTCTGTCGGTATGAGAAGTGAATTCTCTTGGCAATCTAGGGTGAGCTCGGGATGTTTCAGCAAAACAAGGGACAATCTATATAATGTCTCCCCGACTATGTATTGTCACGACAACTTGAAAATGACAAAGGCCTTCGGAATATGTCGTGAATTGTCACGATGACAATGTGTATCTAATATCTTTTGGTATATAAAGGTTGATCTATATGATGTCTCTCTAACATCAAAAGCTATAGCGATAGAATAATGGTTTCATTTTAGTGAAAGAGCCTTTTTTGTCTCATCGACTAGAAGGATGTTGTCAGATGTCGGTGTGACATTGTGTATTCGGTATGAATTTCTCTCCGACTCTGGTGAATCTTGGTGAAAGCGACAACCATAAGGTTGTCTGGAAATGTTAGAGTTTCCTATGGCATAACATGTCATCGATGGAAATAAAAAAAAAGGATTAGGGAAAACTCTTTGAGAATATTCTTTTTGGCTAGGTATCGAACCCTAGCCTGGCTACAATCATGAATGTTTACGTTTCTATTGTTGCTGATTGTAACAGTTTTGATAGAGGCTTATGGAAGGTTTGCTTGATGCACCTCTCTGGTTGGATGCACAACAGTGGTTGATGGAACCAAGGGAGTTGCAAATCTATTTGGTAATTTCATTATGCGTTTCATGCTGCTTATACTATTTTATGATCACTATTTTTAACTACTCTCTGCATCTTTGTTACTAATATGAAAAATGATGCCCTGACTGAATATTGTCTTTCATACATTAGATGTTATGATTTTTTGTGGTGGGCAGTTATGTGTTTCTATGCAGAGAAATGATCTCACAAGTTTCAGAAGCTAGGTGAAACGGCTCTTGTTTTAGTTGGTTGTTCTGCCGTTGCTTCTGAAGACTATTACTTTTTTGGCACTTATTTATAGAAGCAAAAAACTTAGTTTTTCAGTTTAGCTGTTATTGTAATTCTGAGATTATCATTTTTGGGCTGTATGAAATTGTATGATAAAACTCTGCAATAAAAATCTGAATAAAAATGCAGAGATTGTAAAATTCTTTTCTATGTAGTATTTTAGGGATTCAATTATTGAATCTTTAAGGTATTTTGTAGACGAGAAAACAAAGAGATATGTGCTTAACTAAAAATAGAGAAATCCTTTGAATCATTACTATTGTTCAAAACATAATTTGAGCGGTTGGTAGTCCTTGAGATAGATATTTCTAAATAAGGGGTTGGTGCTCCTTGAGTGGGTGCTCAAAAATCAGCCTATAAGGCATTGTGAACAGTTGATTAAAAGATTAAGCTTGGAAGGCATTTAGGGAGTGGTTTTTATACCCCAGGAGGGTTTTCCACACAACAAAATATTGTGCATCCTTGTTCTTCAGTGTTCTCTTTAGTTTACTTTGTTGTTGTTGTTTCAGTTCACTGTTAAGTCATTATTTTTCTCAATTATGTTTATGAATGATTACATTCAACTCATGAATTTTTTAATCAGAGTGATATTGAGAACAAATCTTTGCATTGTGTTTGAATATTTTAAAAATTGGTCAAATAGTTAAGACACTGATTCACCCCCCCTCTCAGTGTCATTTTAACTCCAACAGGTTTCTAGTGTGATTATACAATATGCTCGCCAAACTATATTAATTTCTAATGTTAATTGTTCAAAGAAGGTTTTGTTTCATAAGAAGAGACCCATGTTCACATATTCCAAGGCATGTTATTATCCACAATGCATGACACTTCTTCATGCATCTCTACCAAGTTCTAAAAAGATACAGATCTACCATTTCCATGGTGGAGATTGATGATTTTGTACTGATGTATTCAACCAATGTGCTTTTGTAACATGTTGCAATTAGACAATTGGTCATTTGTACTAGGACCTCACTAGTCTTTTTGATATTTTTTAAAATTTGTTACTCGGATTGCAACTGGGGTTTTTCTTGCTAGTTCTTTCCCACCAGTATGTCCACCTGAACCAGCTATATGTAAAATATTATATATAAATAAAATTATAAGTGGTCTCCCACTTTTTCTTAAAAAAAAAGTTCTTGTAAATGTCCACATCTTTTTCCTTGACACAGTTGCTATTTCTTAAAATATTTCTTATGATTTTTCACAATGTTGACTTGTCAATACTTTACTGTAAATATTCTATAGTCATGCTCTTAAATTTCATAAGAATATGTCATAATTGTAAGTTTTAATGATCAGATTGTATGCACATAAATTAATTCAAATCAGACACAATAACATAGCAGATACCTTGGGAAAATCCTCCTCTTGAGGGAGAAAAACCCAGCCAAAAAAATGACACTTATATATTGAATATCAATAGGGAGAGTGTCCTTTTACAATAGTCTAATCTAAAGGTCGAATATGAGCATCAACTAAGAATGCAACACAACAACAATAAAATAAAATTGAATTCCTACATCCTAACTAGAAATATCATGAGGGGTTTAGATCCCATTTTAGACAAAAAATATTCTTATACTCATCACTAGTTCACTTGGACCAACTAAAGAGATGGTGAACTAAGGGAAACTTAGTTGTATTGATAGATTAAAACTTAGTTATTTCTCTTTCCATTGTGCCCTCTCCACAAAACACCCTTATTTAAGTAGATTCTATTAAACCTATCTCACATATCACCTCCCAATTATTTAAACTTTTCAAACTTCTTATTCCTCATACCTAATAATCTATCCTTCAAGCTAAACATTTCCCACCTCAATCAAATTGATCACCTTGCTTGCCTAATATCCCTTTTGTTGATGTTCCTAGACCTCATCAAAATGGCAAGTGGATACAATTGTGGAATGATGCGATTAAATCTATTGCACTACCTTAATATGATCTTACAATAAGAATATGGCTAGAAAGAGATCTAGAATGGAAAAAAAAAATGGATCCAAATAGAAAGAAAAAACTTGTTTTGGCTTTAGCACTTACTAATAACTTTTCTACAATGAGTGGTTGCTTTCGTTGAAATAAAACTTAGAAGACTTGCACTTAATTGTGGTAGAGGATCTCAATTAAGAGATAGGCTACATTGGATGAAAGGATATAAGGGATACAAATTATTTTTTAGTTATCTCAAACATATTTACATTCTCAAGAGTGGATAATATCTATCATTGATCAAGAGAGGTAGTTCGATGACAAATCTAATGATATTAAATCCATTTTCCTCCAACATTACAAATAATTTTTAATTGATCTAGTTGAAGGAGATCCACGTCAAGATATAGTGAAAAATTACGGGCATTACAATTATATTTTTTTTAACATATATAATATGTATGGTTGGATTAGTGAGATATTTATAACAAGTATGCCATGAAGTCAAAATTTATTAGATTTGATTCTTAATAATTAGATTTAACGATTTAATTTATAGCTTTATGCAATCTATAAGTTTAAATAGTTTGATGGTATCTAAAATTTATACATATAAAAATATGATAAATGTCTGATTATTTTTCTTTACAATCTATAATTTTTTGATGTTCTTGGCTACATAATTGAAGTTCATTTATGTTAACAACTATTAGATTAAATATTTTTATCCCCAATTATTTTCAAATAATTTTATACTAATCTTTGTATTGTTATTCTTTCTTTCATCGTTTCATTTAACATTTCAACCATTTAAGGATGCTATGTTATAGATTATAGTTGTCTTCCAGTTCTTTTTAAATTGTTAATGGTATGAAAATATTATTGATGAGTATCTATGAATTATTACAAGTTCTATTCTAGATTTGTATTCCCTTTATCTAGATATATTATTTACCAAAGTCTCATTGCTCTTTTAGGTGTACTGTATATATATATATATAACATGGAAAATGCAGATCATGTTCCACCTATGCCAGATTCTTTGTTTGCAAATACTAGTAATGAGATTAAAAAATTTAGAGATTCATTAGCACAGGGTGCAAACCCGGGGATATATAGTGAGCCATGCATGTTAATATTGCATAGTCTAGAAAAACTAAAAGATGAAATTGAGAGGACTAGTGCATATTCCCTAGATAAAGTGACTGCTATTCTTTCTCGTATTCAAGAAGAAGTACATGGTGAAGTTCCCCTTAAGCAAATATAGGATAGTGTCACCAAAGAAATGATAAAATCCACTTGTTTTCCATTTTATCAAAATGTGTGTAAGATTAGGGGATACCAGGTCACTAGATGTGTCGATCATGCTATGGAATCATTGATCTACCCATGATTTCTGGCAGCACATGGTCTATACCCAAACAATGACTGGATTCCATTGTATTTTGTTTAGTAGTTGTATTTTGAGGTCCATTTGGGCCTCAAAGTTAACTACTTGGACATTCCACCATATGTTGGCCAGGGGCGTGGTAGGATTGCTGATAGGCCCACCCCCAGTGTTTAGGGTATTGGTTGGTGATAGGTCTCCTGCTCTCACCCTAGCTCTAGCCCCCATAGCAGATGAGGTTGTCGTTGCTTCCCAAAAGCAAACAATTGACACTGTAGATGACATTGTGGCTGCCACCACTACGATATCTAATGATCATGTAGTTCAATATTTGATGTCTAGACATTCCCGGTCCACACCATTTTCAGCATAGTGCACCACCATGGATCCTTTTATAGGGGTCAGCATCCCTACTCCTACATAGCTTGATGCACTTATAGGAGATATGGCACGCATAACTCTGCATTATTTGGCTGAGGACCTATTGGAGGCATATGCCCACATTGCATCAGACAATGGGATCGGTATAGAGCATGTTAGAGAGCATTTGAGATGTAGAGGTCATTCAATTCCAGGATCCCATCACTCTCATTCGAGCACTAGTGTGCATCAAGATCCACCTACAGTTCATACGGAAGTTGCATAGACTATGGGTTTTATTAATATGTTGATTGGTTCTGGTTCATCACCGGCGCTATCTCACTCGAGTCCTCTACATTCATCATTTATGGCAATTTACATGATAACGATGGATGCAGATGTTGATTCGTCATTTGATCGTTTGGTGGATATGGTGGAGGTGACTATTTCAAAGGAATTAGGTCATTCGATATCAGATGATGTGCATGTATGTGTGCATTTGCATGTTTCAATTCTTTTTTCATTATTATTATTATTTTTTAACTAGATATTC